>OMLM01020317.1:24328-66040 GCA_900302695.1 Helostoma temminkii | reverse complement strand
CGTCCTGCACAAGGACAACACAGGATGATGCGCGTCTGTGTGTGACGTGATAAATTTCCCTCAGTGTAACAAATGATTGCCTCTTTTTCACCTGTGATGCTTTAAAAGCAAATGAGAACACACGTTATAAAATACTTAAAGAAACAACAAAAGCTTGTGTGTAATGTGAGGAGAAGTGGAACTCACAGTGACTCTGCCCTCAGCTTTAACTAGAGGCTTTTAGCTTGTTGCTTTGGTTTTATTAATTATTTATGGCTCATACCAGTCATATTAATTTAAAAGCTCAGTTAACCCCACAGTTCACTAATATACAAAGAAAACAACTAGAAAAACCTTTAGCAGCAAATGAGCTGGTTATTTTTTATTAGAAGATGAAGTAGCTTCTTGACCACAAATGGATAATAATGCTTCTGCCAGTCAGCTTGGTAAAATTATATTGTCATTTTTGTATTGCACCTTGTTTGTGCAAACAAAAGCACAGAGACAATTATTTCACACAAATGTAAAAAATACAGATTTTAGTTTTATTGCATTTTATACAAAATTCCCATAAATGCGTTCCAAGTTGATAAAATATTCAGGTATCACTGTTGATGATTCTAAAATTAGCAGGTTAATTGGTAACGTGAGGACATTAAGGTTCAACTACCAAAAGTGTGTACAAGCAAAGACAAGTCTTGGTTTGTCGCTTTGTGCTGAACCTCATGAGAATGATTTTAGGTCTTCCATTATCTACAATATATAACGCTGTGAAAACATTGAGGCAGTCTCGGGGGGAAATCTTAGAGCTAAAAGGCCGAGGTTGGAAACCATCATGCTTCACTGACGAGTGTGGCCACATGGGCTTGGAAGAACTCTGGAAAACTGCTGCATCCATAAATGCAGGGAGGAGCCTTGTGTCAATTCTGTACCAACACAACCAGGCTTTGCTTGTTTTCATAAAAACATACATACTTTTCAATTTTGTCAGATAACATTTTTTTTTATTATTATGTTTTAACTTTTATGCAAAATTGGGTTAGAACAAATAGGACTGTGCCAAAGAGTTTAATTTACTTATTTTGGATCAGTATTTTGTGCTGAGAGCGGGATGTATGAATAAGAAGCAAATATCACTGCTGCTCTAATGAAGACACTTAAATAAATAACAACATCAGGGGAAAAATAAGCTGTGAGAGTTCTGCTGTTTTATATTTTGAGTAGCACACATAGCACCACGCCTGTTTCCTCTGATGAGCTAATTCAACATCATAGTTTCTATTGGCCAGTTTGAACTTAAAGAGCCAGAATATGTTAACAAAACACACCTGTTGCAGGTGTTCTGTTCCCCCTTCCTCTGACACAACACAGCGTAGCTGCGCTACTGAGCTGAGACTCACTGTTTTTATCTCTGTGAAACCAGCTGCTGCTTTTTTCTTTGCAGATGGTAAAAACTAAACATCCCACAACGTTAATATCATAGTTTGTTTTTAGGTCTTATGTTTGAAGCTCGTGACGGTTGTACCGCAGTGCCATTAATATTTTAAGGCAAATTATGGATTCTGGCCTATTTATGTTCATTCACAATAAATCCCATTTATTTTGTGTGTGGAAATGTTTAAACCACCAAATCACAGCTCTCCAACAAAGAACAATGATTTCACTCGCACTAATGGAGTCCTTTGCTTTTATTCACTTCCAGTATTATGGTCACAGGCAGAAAATCAGCTCTGCTCACAGCAGGTGGTGAACCAAATTGGAAGTGAAATATTAAGTTCAGAAATAGGAAAAAATAAGCAACTGAAAATAATTCTCAGATTTTTAGGATGCTCATTTTAGGGGGAGGCAGCAGTATCACAGGGTAGTGGGAAACTACGGTGCCCTCTTTACTAAGACGTGGGAACGGGTTGATGTAAAACATGTTTCTGTAAAACATCATCAGTGGTTTATGGACTATTCCAATTGCTTCATATTAACACTAGTAGATTCCATGTTCTGTATTACTTGGGAAAATGATACAGTTGAAATATGATTCTTAATACTTTATACCTTCTGCAGGGTGAGCTGAAGCTTATATTTACTTTTAGGAAAGTTATGTTATGCACCAGTGCCTCTAACAGTAGGCCAGACGGTGAACATCATCATACATCATGCTGCTTTCACTACAGCTATTCCAGAGCCAGTTGTAGAGTGTGTGTGTGTGTGTGTGTGTGTGTGTGTGGGTGTGTGTGTGTGGGAACTACCTGGGATGTGTTTACAAACTACAGTTAGGGTGTCCACTCTAAAGGTTTATTACTACATGCTTATGGTGGCATAATGTCATTGATGTGACCTGCAAACGCGCCACAGGAACTCATTACCATTTGAATTTTTTTTCTGCAGATGCCCCATGCTGTCCCAGCAACATGCCAACATGGGCAGCTGCTCATGTAAATCCACCTAAATTCACTATTGGGTTGGTGTTTGGGTAAATTTGGCTGGGCCTGATCTGTTCCCACCTGTTAATCGTGGCCATGACATAAATATCACATTCCCATGTCTTATTACATTGGAAAGGAGGGAAAATTTAGGACAAAGCCTAAATGTCTTATAATGACCAATGTCTAAAAGAAATTGTAAAATATCTTATTCAGACTTTGGCAATGTAACCAGGTTTCATGCAGCTATTATATAGCTATATACAGCTATTTCTTGTTTTATGTAATTTAGGGTTAAAAGGACACAGTGCATCACACAGTCCATCCCGGTCTCCTCTCTCATCAAACTCCTCACTCCCTGACTCCCAGGTGTCCTGTTTTCTTTTCTTCCATCCTGACACTCAGTTATTTCCCAAGCTTTTTTCAGTCCTGGTTTTAATTACACAAAGACTGTGAGGGCCGCACTGCATCTCAGAACTGAAAGTATAATCATAATGTGGGTATTCATGTCACATCCAAAGGAAGGAAGACAAAGGAAGTTTAAAGTAACTGAGCCCATGGTGGAGACACGTTCCTCTGCTGAGGCCAGAGAGTAATGAGTTGTGTTTGTCTGGATGTTTATTAGTCTGCCTGTGTTTGTCAGTGTGAGGGAATGCAGGTGCTATGTGCATTGTATTTAGATCCAATGACTCTTTGTGAAATTATTTTTGATAGATGGAAAAAGACCAGACCAGACCAGAACGATGTAGTGTAGAACATGAAACCTGCTGTGAGCTCTAGTAGAAGGTTCTGTCTATACAGTTTTTTAATTTCCAACCACATGTCAGCTGTCAGTAACAGGCTTACCTCTTCCACTTCACAACAGCTTTCAGCCTCTGACACATGATCCAATGAGTCTTACATTTTTAGTATGGCTTCTACAGAACAATATGGCTTCTCTCTTCTCTGAATCGAAAGGAGAAATGTCTCCCGTAGACATCTCTTTGTTTTTTTTTTCACGTTGAATTATCCTACATCACTGAAATTCTAAACGTTATCTCACATTCATCTTTTGATCTTAACCTCAGATGTCTTCAGAGTAGATCAAACACAAATAAACTGGCCTTGTCAATTCCAATCATTTTTGTAAAGTATTAAAACCGAATTCACATTTGTCCATGTCTGTGGACAAGCTGATGGGAATATAATGTTGTAGACTAAACTATGAAGAGCCCAAATAAAGTTAAAGATCCCCTCCAGGCATGATGTAAGTCATAAAATTCTCTGAATAATAATTTGCTTCTGATATTTTTTTAAGTAAGTTAAATTACCTCATTAAAAATCACATCTGCTTCTTGTATCTCATTAAATAATCTAGAGCCCATAAAGATGCAAACGCTGTGTATTTCCTTTAATAAATATTTCGTATTTTACAGAAAAATCTACTCCCACTACATTTGAAGACTCATGTTTAGTCTGTCTACTGTACATTATATAATTACATTCTATATTTAATCCTGTGTGTAATATGACATGATAATCTCAACCTTAAAACACCAGTTTAATGTATTTGGACAGTTTAAACAGCTGTTTTCTTCACTCAACCCCTCAACACAGCCAGTGTTCAAGTGTCTCAGCAAAAGCAAAACCAACTAATTTGTTTACTTTCATTTTGAAATGATCTCAGGATGTTTGTTTTTAAAAAAGCAGCTGAAAGTTTGCTGAAATTATTTTCAGCCTGCGTAAAAATTAGCTCTAAAACCACTGCTGTATGGAGTGACTTTACTTGTGCCTGCGTCTTGTGAGTCTCATAATGTGTGTTTCCAGTCAGTACAACTTTGGCCTACGTCTGCATAACTGCATATAAGTAATTTTGGACACAAGCGTCAGTTATCATCACCATTACAAACAATTTTTCTAGTCTAGTTTTTCCAAATGTAGTAAAGGGACCGTATATAGTATTATAGTGGTGCATTTCCATTTTCACTGGAGGAACCAGGGTTAAAACTAAGTTCAGTTATCTTTATTTCATTTTCCTTCCCTGCTGTTTATGTGCCATAAAAACGATAACAAATTCTTAGAGCTCATCCTGTTCCATTCATCAAACCGTTGTCAGTCTTTCATCTTTTGATTGTGAAGCACTTTGTAGCTTTCATTTTTCCTGCGTGTCTCGGATTATAGTGATTATGATTTATTGACGTTAAAATGCTCCACCCAGCACCTTTTAAGCAGGAGTTTTGCTCTTTTGTGTCTCTTACAAAGCCTTAGTCAGGAGTGTGGTCAGCTGTTTTCACAGCTCTGTAATACACACTATACTGACGATAGTGATAAATGGTGTGATCCAGAGAAGACCAACATTTCACTATTCCCTCTGGGCAATGGATGAAACAATCAACTCCTCATATTTATGTCTGTGTTGTGATTTAGTGAAGAGCAGGCTGCTCGCTTAGAACTGCTTACCTTCATCATTATGACTGTATTTGTCTGTGCCAATGTAAATATGTATACTGGGGAGAATCACAGCTGCTAGCTCTGACTTTTAAACACTATTTCTTTGTCTGTTTCCACTGCCTCTATAATAATCATTTTTTTCTGCTCAACTTTCCACTTTATGTCCTTCCTCAGATTTTCTCTTCACATAAGTACATTGAGATTACTTACTCATGTGTACAGTGATCATTTTCATCATCAATTTTATAATTCAGTCATCTGTGCACAAATGAGGTAAGCTGTACCATTACCCTTTTCTGCCACTTGATGGCAGTCTCAGAACATAGCAAGGTGTTGCCTGCATACATTACATGCACTGTACTGAATGCATGTATGTATGTACGTGTTCGCCATTCGTTTGCTTGCATTGTCACAGATCAAGGTTTGGTTTGTGGTGGGATTTAGAAAACAAGTGCATTGTTACATGTTTTTGACCAAGCAGTGGTCAAACAGCTTAGTGCATACTGCAGCTTCTGTGTTGTTTCTCTAAAGATCCCACATGTTCCAAATGCCACACTGCTTCACTTTTAAATGTATTAAGAACTAAATATCAACCTGACTATCATAATAACTGTAATCAAGTCAGACATATTCTGCAGTCAGACATATTCGCTTTGACCTGGCTTCCTTCAGAAAGTAAAGTTTAACTATAGAAGAAAAATGTGTTTACTTACTGAATATTTGCTGTTGAAACATGTGAAGTAGTTCGAATGACATTTTAAGTGAGGGATAAATAATAAAAAATAGAAAACTTGTGTTTTGAGGATTCAGCAGAATTAAATCTGAGGTAAGCACTGACAGCACCTGAAGCACATTATGTGGTAACAGTGAAAATTGTAGGACTGACAATGATGTTTATCCACTGACCACTGAAGGTTCCACTCCAGTCTGTGTGCAGGGATGAGGAGACTGAACTAACCACTTGGGAAATGTTCTGTTATTTACATTTTACAATAAGGCCACACCCACCTGTCCCTGCAGTGACCCCAGACCCTCTAAGTCACCTGAGGCTCTAACTGTGAAGACTGCATTTGTTGTTATAGAGGACGAACTTTAGCAAGGATCAACATAAATACCAGAGAAAAACAAAGCATTTGAATTTGAGAAAAGATGGAAAATTATTCAGATGCGCTGCACAAACACTGAGCACAGCCAGTACGACAATTTGGAATAGCTTGAAAAAGAAAGAAACCACCGGTGCACTGAGCAACATGCACAGAAAGCGTCGGCCAAGGAAAACAACATCTGATGATGGAAGCACCGTGAGCTGTGAAGAAAATCCCCAAAACAACAACATCCTCCACAGAACAGTGGTGAAGCTGTTACAATCCACCATCTGAGGAAGACATAAGCAGAAATACCAACATCTAACATCCAAACTGAAAGCAGATTAACTCAGTAAAGAGTATAATATGGAGTGATCATCACTTCAAACTAATTAATGAATTAATTAATAACCAATTCATAAATTAGACTACTGGTGTGCCACAACTGCGATCCCAATGTGACAACAGTTTTCTCTGATGGTGTTTTAGTTGTCCATCTCGTGTATCTCTCATAACAGATCATACTTTAAATATCTAGATGCCACATAACGTCTCATCGTTTGCATCTACTGGTGGAATACACACACAGAAAGACAGTATATTCTTAATGTTGTTCACTCTCAGTTGAAGTTTCTTTTTGGCGAGTACAGAAGTCTACATAAACTTCAGCATGTGTCCATCTCTTGCCTGACCACCAGGTCACCATTCCCGCCAGTCGGCTTCTTACCAGGTTACCATAGCGACGTGCTATGGGCAAAGGAGCGAGTGAACCAGCGACTGTTGAAGATGAAGATGAAAAGAGGTAGAAGGCTGTAATCAGATTGTCTCCTTTGGTCACGCCTCGGATCCATCTTCTCCCCTCCACCGGCCCATGTCCCACGTACCCAAACCCACCACCACATAAATCACAATCGGCCACAAGTCACCTCTCATTGCTGCACCCAACCACAGATCCACAGAAGAGGGGAGAGAGGGCGGGAGAGAGAGCTTGCCTTCGCTCGTGGTCATGCCCAGACTCAGGCCTGTGGGTCGGGGGGATGTTTAGTGGTCCGAGCACTCACTCCACCCCATTTCCGCAGTCAACTTTGAGAAGCTCCATGGCTTCTTTACAGATATAGTTTCTTACAACGTGGTAAAATGAAGATGGATTGGAGGTTAATGGTGTAATGATTCTGTTTTACAGGCATCTCACTGGCACTTTTCTCTGTGGGAAAACCCTGCTGTGAAGACTGCAGCTGAAGGACGACTGTTTGTCACTGACTTTTCTTTTTCTTAATGTTCTTTTTCTTTCATTCTCTGCTATGAACCTCTGCTAGTTCTGTCACTGTCTTTCTCTCCATCCACTGCTCCCCTCCTTTTACCACACCATTCGTTTTGCGTCTCCGATCCTGCAGACGGTAAAAGAAACTAAAAGTTTTAGTGGTCGAGTCAAAACCAGCGAAGTGATTCATAATTAGAAAACGGCTCATAATTACAGCGTGATCACAGGCTGTTAGCTCTCTCACTCAGCCGCGCTGTGTGCGACTGCAGTCTCCTGTAGAGAGAGAGAGAGAGGGTTTTTATTTCCTTGTGTGGACAAATTTAGTTTCAGTACCATTGTTGGGAGGCCATTTTAACCAGTTCTTATAACTTCAGGTGTTTTAAGGGTTAAGACTAGGTGTTAAAGGTTAGAGTTAAGTTTTAGTTACCGTTAGGTTTAGGAAATGCATATCTGTAAGTGTCCTCACAATTATAGTGAGACATGGTTTGTGTGTGTGTGTCCCAGCTTCCCTCTAAGAGGTCAGGCTGAAGTTGAGAAGGATAGCAGATGCACCACCCCATACTGCCTATATAACAGCTGGGAGCGCTGTCAAAATACTATTAGTCACAATCAAGGAAGCGAGAACATACTGTGTGGCTTCATAGAGGAAAACAAATGTTGATGACACTCTGATGAATTCTTCTACTATTCTATGTCGCTTTGTTTAACGCTGTGACAGTGAGATGCCCGGATCCTTTCGAAGCCTTTCAGCGATTAGTATTTTAAAGTTGCGTTTGTTGAACGTCAGCATTTTTAATTACCGAGATGCCAATAAACATTATGCGAGGGAGTCTCTAACATGCTTCCGGGACCAAAAGAAGTCAATCAGTGTTATTCTGTCATTTCTGAGAAACCCTAACACTAAATCTCTTAGGATGATTAACAATGTTTTTCCATAAATCCTGTGCCTTTCTGTAAGTCTGTAAAACCTAATCTGATGATCAAAGCAACACTCTTGGGAAATGTGCAGAAAATAAGTTAGCTTAGCACCAACACTAGGGGATCCCTTTAAAAATATAAGGAAGATATGATGAAGGTCCTAACTAGGTGATGTCTGTAGCTTCATATTACAGGTGAAAACTGCCATTTTCAATCCTGTTATATGACCTAAAAATTATGTTCCTATGCATCTAATGTGTAAACATGGGCCAGATGAATTATGCACTGTATTTTATGAACGACTGAAGTGCTACACTTATTAATAGAGAATTGAGGAGGTGGTTTAAAGAGGGTGGAGGATGTACAACTGAAAAGACTGTCAGACAACAGACAAGTTCAACTCAAGTGTGTGTTTAGTTCAGGCAAGTAAAACGTTGGTTAAGATTAAAGGTCCTGTAATTAATTTAATTACATTTTTAATTAATTAATTTCAGATGGATTTCTGCAAGCCTAAACTAACTCCTCTCCCCTCTGTGTTCCTCAGAAAGTTTAATAATGCTGTCGTCACAATGTTGTACTGCCAGACTGGATATTTTTGTGTGGATAAAAAACAACTGTACAGGAAGATTGACATATTCAGAATGAACTTGTTTACGACTTGACATTTACATCAGTTATAATCATACCAAGTTGATAGAAGTTATATTCCAGTTGCAATTTCGTTCCCCACAGACCTGAAGCTGATTTGTAATTGGAAGTTAAACACATTCAGTATAAGACCTAAAAATACAAATAAAAAAAGATCCTTGTTATTCAGATAATTTCATTAGATTTTGGGAATGAAGCAAGTAATAGTGTGACTCCTGTTTGGCCTTTATAAATGTGAAATATTCTGGGGTTGCTGCCACGTGAGGTGTTTACCTGGGTCACATGCCAGGAGGATACAGCCAACCTGTTCTCTCCATGGCCAGACCCAGATACGCTGGTTTCTGTGTTTGCCATTTGGCCTCTATTCCCTCCCATGGTGCTGGAACATGTTAGTGACAGTGGCCACAGGAGTGGAAAGTGGACATCTGGTGCATCTGTCCAGCACCGTGCACACTCATATACCTTCCACACCTCCTCTTTCTGAGTCTGTTTGTGGGTCTATGTGTGGAATGATTTGGTGGTCATGTGTAGTGAGTCTTGGGATCACTGAGACCTGACTACTGGCCCACCAACCAACTGGCTGACCACATGGATAGAAGCTACAGCCCTTTATTCTGCTCTGAGAAACCCATCGCCTTTCATCTCCCCCCATCCCCAACCTGCTCAAGTATCCCTCCTCACCATAGCACTCCTGCTGACTTGCTCGTTCTTTCTAATGAATCATTGGGTTCACCTGCACTGGAGTGGAAATTCCACCCTCGTCATCCCCCATGTGTCACACTGGGTTTTATTTCCTGCTCCTGGTGGAGATTCAGGGGTACAGGCAGGCTCATGATGCATGGAAACTATAAGGTAAGATGAGATTTTAATCATCCCCCTGCTGAAATGGGGCTGTTACATTAACAAATAGTAATAGAGGAGAAAATAGAGTTTAAAAGATTTTTGAAAAATGACAGATATTAAGAGAGCAGACTCTGTGAAAGAGGCTGTGCTAGTTTCTGTAACAAAGTTAATGTCTCTCAGTGTTTTCCTTCTGTTTTTCTAAAAAAAGGGAATCTCATTCCGAGTTTGCCGTCTAAATTTTACGTTGAACTAGGACGTACTACATTCCTTGTTTTAAACCCTTGTGATTTTTGCAAAGTTTAAACCCATTCTTGGTTTTCATGTTTCTTTCTACTTCTACAGTTACTATATCAAAGCCTTTTCCTCATAAATATACTGTATTATAAGAACTGGATTGAAAGATGGCACCCGTCCTGTCCTATGAGAATTGCTCAGTGGTGCATTGTCTTAAAAAAAATGTTTATTTATTTATTTATTTATTTTATTTTATTTTATTTTTTTACAGATTCCAGCATTTAAAATTACCTGGATGATTCTCATACGTTTATGTTTTTGTGCCCACGGGGCAGGTGCACTTCAATCCTCCACTTGCTTGTCTCTGTGCCACACACATGTGAATGAGGACAAAATAAAATAACCCAATGGCTTATTTTTACCTCTCTAAACAACGCAAGACCAATTTAAGAAAATCTAATAAAAATGTGGTAATAAAAAAAAGTCACGGGGTTTTACACTCAAAATATATTCAGCTTTTTATAGCCGTTCCTGGTACAACGATTTTCTCAGGAAACAATACTTTTTGGACCAGTGTGCACCACATAATCAACACGATAGTTTCAATAACACCGCTGGCGAATACATCAGAATTCACTTCACTGTCCAAAGCGAGTCCTGGGGGCTTCATTTTGCTCAGCCACGCTGAAAGACGTTACCTTTCTAGTTGGTCAGCTAGCTGGGGGGAAATGCAATGTCTGATTACTCTCTGTGGGTTTAAGACTAACTACAATTTTCAGAATACATTTATCCATTTGACCCATTGTTAACATAATATGTGCATCTTTAAAACAGTCATATACCATGACGGTTAAACTTGCTAACCATTAGCTTCTCTAACACTGCAGTTTTTCACTGAGGGTGTTGTTAACCCACCTGAGAATACATGTACTGTAGTAATTTGACTGATTGTTAATGTAAAAATATTGTTTAGTGACTCTTGAATGGTTAAATACCATAAAATACACTTATAACTGCTACTCAACATGCAATTTTATTAACTTCCACAGTTTCTCATTGAGGATCATTTGCCTTTATAAAAAAATGGCTTATAGTGAGATGAATGAGTTGTACTACAACAGCTACATCAACTATCATTAACATCTCATTTACACTTACTGTGCTCTTCAGTACAAGGTGGCCTTGTCCTTCTCTGCAAACATTTAGAAGAAAAACTGAGTCTGTGTGACTTTTTCTAGGAAAGTACACAAATATCTCAAAGTGAATGTTTCTCTTCAGCTCCATGAATAATCACACTTTGTTCTCATCTCCCAGCACCTAAAGTCCTCTGACGTTATACCTGCATCTCCACACACTGCCAGTTTTTCTTCAGCTCCCTTTATGACAGAAGTAGCAATTAGTGTGAATCCCACACCAGTGCTGGCTTCATACTTTACTGTCACATCACCCTGAACCTATTCCCGGGCTACACACAGGCGGCTTTAGAACAATGCTATTACCCAGACCAGCCCATAGGAAATAGACTGAGAAGAGAGCTTATTGATTGTCTCTGTGTGAGACCTGGTTGATTTTCTCTCACCTGTATCACCTTTGTCTGTTGCTTTCTTTCTTCTGTCTCCCTATTGCATTACACCTAAGGCTGCAAGGGAAGAAAAGAGAAGCACACAATTATATAGAAATACACAAAAACATACTTTGTGCCCATCTTCTGTTTTCTGTGTGCATTTCTGCCACCTATCTGCACCAAACAACAAAACTTTCATATACAGACGCGTACTTGTGAATGCATTTTTTTTCTAATGATGCATGTCAGTATAGTGTGATATAAAAATTTGTGTGCATGAAATGACAAAATAAAATCAGCGATGTTATCATTATTACTCCTTATTTAGTGTGTGTGTGTGTGTGTGTGTGTGTGAGGAGAGAGAGGAGAAAAATCAAAGCCATTAGGCCTCACGAACACTTTCCTGTGTAGTACTTTCACATTATCTTTTAGCGCAAGGAGAAGCTTTTTGGCATTGCTCGTGAAAATAGTCAATTTATTATCTGCCCTTTCCTACCTAATTCTGTTTCAGTGCTCACTAACACACCACCACTTGATTTACAAGAGGCTATTTAATATTCATGTGTGCCTGGGAGACATCAGCCAAACTCTCCAGAGACAACTGGAGATTTATTGGCTTTCTGCACTTTTTTGTTTTGTGTGTGTTTCCAATTGAAAACCGAAACTGCAAACTTGTTTCATCACGTTCTTGTTATCTTTCGCATCTCAATTATCTCTCTTGCTCATTGTCTTTTTTTGACTGCCTTTATCTTTATGTCAGGTTCCTTTTTTTATCCTCTTCCTCTGTTTCCTAAGCTTCTGACTCACAAATACAGAAATGTATCATTGATGATAAGATGAGGTTCTTCCCTCCATCTCCTTGAAGGCACAGTGCCCTGACTTTTAAGGACCCGTGCACTGCTTCATGGAGTGCAAAGAAGAGGATTGGAAACCAAAGAACATCCAATATTTCTGAATATCATCAGCACTAAATAGCAAAGTTCCTTCAAACACCACAAAAGAAAAAATGCATGTCAACCCAACACATGTCACCATGAATGTATAATGTGAAGGAAGGAGTGTTTTATGCTAGAAGGAGAGAACTGATGTGCCTGCATATGCTTCTTTAACGTGTATCTGTCAGTGTGTGAATTTATGATTGTGTTGACACTTATGTGTTTCTCCTTAATATGTATGTGTCCCTAAGGTGAAGTGTATTCCAGATTGACTGGTGGTTTGTTGCCCAATCCTGCATCTCTTGTTTGCACTGACACCAGATGTAACCTTTTCCATGACAGATCGTCATCCATCCACCCACACACTGCCGCACAGGCACACACACACACACACACGTGTGCACACACATACGAACACATGTGCATACGCACATGGGATGTAGAGGAGAAGCCAACTGTCAGCAACAAGAAATCATCAAGACTATCATCTGCACTCTCCCTTGGCCTTGTGTGTGTGTGTGTGTGTGTGTGTGTGTGTGTGTATGTGTGTGTGTGTGTATATAAATAAATAAGTACTGTCTGGGGGTGTAGAGGGGCTGAGGTGAGTGATTGCCTTGTTTCTGTGGGCGGCAAGCTGTGGCGGTTTGCTCTCACTGTAAATTTAAAAGAATTCTTAATGGAACTCCAGAGCCGTCAGACCTCAAAGTGTTTGCCTTTTTTTCCAGCGGTAAGAGCGATGTGATGGAGATACATCCTCCATATACAACTTTATACTTTGTCATAAGAAGGACGACATCAGCAGCATATGTGTTGAGATAAAGCAAAGCACCAAAGCACTAAAAATGTGAAGATACAATCACTACACTGAATAAGAAGCATATTTCAGTAGAATAAATGCTACTTCAAGTGTATCAGCAACAATATGTGTTAACTGTCAAAAATAAATTTATCTGAAACAAAAAGAGTTGGGAATATATCTGTACTGTGTTCATTTAAACCTCATTTTTAGGAAACGTAATTTCTGCATTATGTTCAGATGCTGTGTAATTACTAAATTAATGAAAAGTCACATTTATTAACTGCAACTTAGTCACAAAAAGGTGGTTGGAGTTAATGGAGGATGTATAATACACAGCACTGTCATACCACAGCCCACAGTTCAACTTCATAGTCATGTGTGCTTACGTTTAGGCAACAGTAGTACTTTGGTTAAGGTTAGGAAAAGACTGTGGTTTTGTTTAAAAGTTAAATAAACACTATGTATGTAAAGTTGGTGTTTTTTTCTATTAAGACAGTTACTTCCAAAGTTTCTCCCTAAATACTATATACTATATTAACTGTGTGCCATTTAATTCCTTAATAGTAAATGTAGCAGCCAAATATACAGGAACAAAAACCTGCTATACATACTTTCTGCAAGCAGTCTCAACATGTAACGTCTCTTTGTTTGACTCTGCAGCTGGAGCGAATGACGATTAGTGTCTGAAATCTCAATTTACTGCAGAGTAAACTACTGAGTGTTTTTGGACACACTGGAGCTGTATAGTTTTTAATAGCACCACTCAAGTCAGTCTGGTGGGTCACCTAAATTACCCAAAAGGTCGATCTGAAATGTTTGAATCAAAGACATCTGAGTGGAAGTGAGGGATGATGAAGGAAGGAAGGAGTGAAGGAAGGAACAGAGACTTGACGGGTGATAACACAGGGCAGCAGATTAGTTTTTGATAGTCTGCATGAAGCAGGAAGGCGACAGCTAAGATGGATATCTGATTGGCTAATGCGATGAGGCGGGTAGCAGCAGAGGGCATCCCGTTCTGGCCCTGTTCTCTTTCACTCTTTTCTCTCTCCCTCTCGTTCTCTCTCAGCCTTGACGGAACAAGACCACCCATTGGGGACGTCTCTGATCAATGCAGTCATTATCCTTGCTGCTCACACGTAGGGGACAAATGAGGGAGAGATGTGATATGACTAGGTCAGAGCGGTAGCAAATGTAAATGTGTCCGGTGAAATATGCTGGTGAACGTCGCACCATTAGCCAGGCTGCAGAGCGAGCTGACTCTCTGGCCTCAGGTACAATAACAAGTGGAGATTTAGGTTTGTCTTTGTCTTTCTCTCGGCTTCCTGTCTTTGCTTTTTTCTTCTTACTGCGTGTCTTCGCTCTTTTTATTACCTCTTTTTCATTTCTTCCTCTCGCCTCTCTGTCAGTTGAGACAAAGCAATAATAATCACAGTTGACAGGCACTTACTTCCTGTGTGTATCTGTAAGCCTGTGTTTGCATGTTTTTTTATGTATGCACCATGAGATACTTACTCTGTATTTGTGTGTGTGTGTGTGTGTGTGTGTGTGAATAGGTGCACACATCTGTGTGTATGTCGAACTTGTGGAGGCTGAGTCCCAGCGGGATAGCAGCGAACTGAGTGGAACAGTGTAATGATTTCTGTCTGTTAGCTCTGCACCACCTGTACGCTCACCAGTGTTTGCAGACCCGACATGTCTGTTTGCCGTTTCTTAATGGCTTCACCCAATGGCAATACTCCGGGCTTTCCTGAGTCACGCAACAAAAAAAGAGGGAGGCAGAGAAGGAAGAAACAAATAAATTGAGCATGGGTTGTTGGAGATGAAAGAAAGGATGAAGAGAGGTGGGGTGGAGCTGCAGAAATGATCCTGATGGGGGCACTGGTGGACCTGCTATCATGTAACTTCTCAGAGACATGGCTTCATGTCATATTCTCAAAAGATCTATTTGTAAGAGCAGCATGGAATGAGTGAGTTTATGAGAAAGGCAAATTAATATTAGTGTCCTCGCATTCTGCATGGAGCAGGTTTGTGCTTGAGTAAGTAGTGCTTGAACACAGCTCAGAGAGCTTGAGTGATGCTGTGAGAGATGTTGTCTGAGGTAATGCCCACTTGTATGAAGATGCTCAGGAAGGATATAGCAAAGCTCAGCGAATACAAGACTCGATTCTCAAGTAACATGTTTTTCCCCGAGTGTCGATTCGAACATGCAAAAAACAATCTGCAGTAAAACGCGATGAGCAAAGAAATGAACCGTGCAAAAAATAGTGGACATCTACATAAACATAGGGTACTAGATACACACAAACACACATAGCATTATACAAGTGATGGCACAAACAGAATCTGCTCTATTCTTCTATTAAAAGTAAAAGCTGATGAGTTTATACTCTTCAACACTTGCTAGATCGGCTTGCGCTGTGAGGTAGATGGTTAGAGAGCAAGTGCTCACCCTTTAAGCCAGTAGACTACTGACTACCACTGACTGATGACTGGTTGTCACTATGTTTTAAGAGTGTTTGTCAGAAAGCGTCCAAAGCCCCCTCACTCCAGAAACTCACAACTTTGAGCCTAGCTGCACTTTCCAGAAAATACAGTGATTATCTGGCAAACTTCCTGATCTGTGACATTGTCTTTATTGTAGTCTTACCAGGCCTGAATAAGATTTAGGCTAAGTGTATATTTGCTGTGGGCTGACATGTATGCGTAGGTAACAATGGCATCATCTGTGTCATTGTTCATATACATAGTTCCTGGTGTACTGTTTATGTCTGGAGGATTTGAAAGTTTAGCCACATGAGGGCAGATCACGGTGTTAGCAGGAGGCAAAAGATCGTCTCTTTTGTTAAATGAAGGCAAACACATTGACTTCAGTCTACATCATGTGCTGAAAATCTTATGACGTCGCTGGGGTAGAAATGACTCTAACTGAAATTTTACTCTTATACCAGCTGCTACCGACAATAAAAAGTGAAAACAAACAAAAGAGTTGTACTGAGATGATCATCAAAATGCTCGTGTTTTTACTGCACAACTACGTATCAGGTGATGTTAAATATTGTCTCTGTTGTAAATGGATATGTCTTAAAGCCCAGTCCCTCCTCTTATTGTGTAACCACAGTTGTCCTTGTTTGTTTTACTGGCAGTATCAGTTGGTATATGATTACATTTCAAGTTGGAGATACAGTAACTGAAAGAAAAAGGCAGAGATGACATAAATGGATTGCATCTTGCATATGCGTAACATTAATTTCTGAAAACTTGAACAAATAACGCAACAAATCGTCGCAGGCTACGTATGGTTGCCATGTTGCAAATGCAACTGCATAGTTAACAGCTAGTACACCCATAGCCTTAGCTCATGTTGAACAACAAGTCATAGGACCTGTGTTGCAAAATCTAGATTAAAACATTTGGACTTTTTTATAGGATAATTCATAACCTGCAATGCTTCATGGACATTGCGTTAAGATAAAAGGAGACTTGTCAATCGTGTCATGATCAAGCATGGACTCTGGGTTCATCAAATCCACATGTTTTGGGAAGTCATGAACACTGTAACACTTCTATCCCATGACATGCTTCAATATTCCACATGATGGTAGTTCAGAATGTATTTCCTTCTGTTCTATGAAGTACTGCATTTCAATGTGTCTGAGAGTTGGACAGCAAATGGCTGGTTGCACAGTAAAGCAAGACGCCCTATGATCTTGTCACTGGGAGTAAATCAGAAGACCTCAGTATCCTTTCTCACCCGTGGCAGATCTTTGCACCGACATATTGGCCTGTTTTTCTCACAACGCTGCTGAGATAAGATGTCTATCCCCAGGGAGACGGGTGCATGCAAACACACACTCAGACAATCACACTCATCCCCCAATGTCAGCTGAACTCCTCTTAGAAGGTGACAGTTTTTGTTTGCCTATGTCCTGCTGCGGTCTCCCCTGGAGCAAAGCTGACATCGGAGCATCGCACCTCAATCATCCACAGTCATAAACAAAAAACAAGTCTAAGACGTCAAATGGAAAAAAAGGAGAAGAAGAGGTGAGGTGGAAATAGAAGATGCACAGACAAAGGAGGAAATGACTTAAACAAAATATCCCTCAGGGAGTTTGGAAACTTGGGTCATAAGTGTGAGCAGAGAGTGGATAGAGGAAATATCTGTTTTCTGGAGGGCAAACTGCCTTACAGCGACAGTCGTTTCAGTCACACAGACTGAGATGCATTAATATTGGATTGTGCTGTACCTTGCCTGAACACAAGCCAAGTCACAGAGGGAAGGATCATTTCTATCATGGTCTGCAAGAAGGCAATAGAGTCAACATTGTCAGAGCTGTTAAACTAAGGTTGAGGTCATACAATAAGAATTAAGTAGACAACATTACAAGTGACTTTAAAAACCTTCTAGTAAAGTCCCTGAAAGTGTGGTTTTGAGTTTTATATATTCCACAGAACTTATTATTTATGATTAAAGAAACCAACTTTGTTCTACATTTCTACTCTGTATTTAAAAAAGTCTCCTCCTTAATCAATATTTTTAAGCGAACGATGGATAAAACGGTCATATGTACTGGTGCTGCTCTTTCTGATGATTCCTCCGAGTTATTGTCTGCAGTTTTGCTGAGCTCGACAGTAATACTGTTGGTTCACTCTAACCACTCTCACTGGAGTAGGTTTTAGACATATACCAAAAACTCTGATAAACTCCAAACAACACATTCAGCGTCAAAAAGATAGACAAAGTGAACTCATAGACACAGCGCAGCATTAGCAGCTAATGACCAAGGTATTTCTCTCAGGGGTTGGTTGAGACCAAAATCAGAGATAAACAAGGGAATATAGGATGGAAACTGACCAAATGGACTGACATTTGACTTTTGGTGAATGCTAATGTTGCCCTGTGTGCAATTTCCGTGTGAGGTATACAACAAGTACTGCAAGCATAAATTCGAAGGGAAAGATTGCAAGAGATTGCATAAGTTCATTTAATTTGTTTGTCTTCTGTTCACTTTGCATAATGCAAGCACAAATGTAGTTTTGTTCTAGATGCTCATCTTTGTTTGGTCTACTTCAATAAGGTTTTTTTTTCTAAAGTCTTTCAGCTTCCACACACACATATGCAAACATCTAGCAACAACTAATAATTTGTTTGAATGTTTGGTTCCATTGACCAGTGACCCCGTGAATGGAGCCAGTAAGGCTGTTGTTGAAAGATGCCTCTTATTCTTTCACAAGAAGAAGTGATTGCAGATGCCTTCTGGCTAATGGAGTCATTTAAGGGAGAATGGTGGCGTATGTATGGTACTTCTGAGCAACCATGCTGAGGTTCGCTGGAGAGGACTAGACAGCGAGTAACATTACAGGGTGTAATTACTTCAAGCACCATTAGTAACACAATAACATCTGTGCTTAGTGGAAAACAAAGTCCAGCATGCTTGCCGTAAGTGTCTGTGAATGTGTGACTTGGTTGGTGTGTCTGCACAAACGGGTCCTCCTATTCAAGTGATTAACAAGTAATGAGTAGATTGCTCCAGCAACAGATTCCCTGTTTGCTAACAAAGCGCCAGAGGAGGTAATGACTTGTCACTACAAAGCATTTAGCTGTAGCCTGCTGGCAGAGACCACAGTGCTACTGTGGATTCAGGAGGTACAACTGTAGCTGCAGTTTAGTTCATAACCCAACTTCACAATGTGGATACTGGCACCAGTGTTGCAAGGTTAACGATAAGAGTCACAAATTATGATTCGGAATAATCAGTGTTACCACATTTAAAACTGTATGTGCTCCTGCTGTGTTTTTTAACAGGTCAGTTTTATTATTCAGTTTTATTAATTTCACTATGACAAACAAACATTATTAAAAGCGGATTGAAAATGGTCTCCAAAAGTCAACAGTTGGACACTTTCATTATCCAGACTTATTGTACATTCAAACATTTAAAAAACAATGCACCTCTCATCATCATAAGCTGTGACCTCCATAACAACCATAATTTGTCAGACTCAGTCGTGAAATTGCTTCTCCATATACAGTATTGATTATGTTATTACAGCCCATCCTTGCTTCCAGCTTTGTTTTATTTTAATCATCTGCGCATAATGACATACTAAAATGTTTAATCATTTAAGTGTTTATCCCAAAACAGCATTGTTATTTTACAAGTGATGGTCTGTCAGAGTCGGGAGAGAGTTTTCTAATAATTGAAAAGTCACTAGTCATTAGTTCGTAATTGCCTGGTTTTTGTCATCTATTGATGGAGCGCTTTAATATCAAATAAACCAACTTTATAAATATTTATTTCAAAAGAAATTAACCCTGAACGGTAAATAACAGCAAGAACTGTTGAACAAAACGGTACCAGAGGCAACGTGACTATTATAATACCTTAATAATCATCACTACTGGCTGCTTGAGGCTACAGGTGGATTACTGTGTTGGCGGCAGACCAAAGCTTTCGCTACAAACATATCTATTCCGTCTGTTCCTGTGTAAATGCAATAATCAAAAGTTAGAACAACAATATTCTGTGCTTTATCAGAGAGACCGTAGCAGCACCCTGGGAAAAGTTACCAATATCGTTCTGATAACTGTAAAAAAACAAAACATAGCTGCTGAAATCTGTGTCTTTTAAAGCATAAATAATACTGAAGCCAGTGAAAGATGAAAGCCCAGCTCATTCTAAATGATAGCACCACAGGCGAAAAGTGTTCAACCCCAGCACACATTAGACTTAACGTCCTCCTAAATTAATGCATTGTGGAGTAAATTACATAGCACAGCATTGCTTCCAGATGATTATTACTATTTGCAAGTATAAGAAGATGCTGGGTGTATAGCCTTGCTAATTGTTGTATTAATGCAGATTCAAGGGCCTCTCACTTTGAGTGTTGGCTTTTAGTTGAAAGTACCATAACAAGATAAAATGACTTCACTATGAGCTTTTTCATGCTGCTGCTTGAACTACAGATTAGGATTAGTCAAACATCTGATTTCAGTCCAAATAAGGTGTGTTTCTGATTGCACCTGTCCTGAGTGTTCTGCACTTGACCATATCTCACGCTGCTATTTGGGATCATAAGCTACTTCACAATATCATCTGAATTTAGTTTCTGGCAACAATTGTAAATATTAAGCTCTTTACTCTTAACCTTGGATACAGCGCATCAGAAAAGCTCAACTGCAAACATCCTAACTGGAAACAGAACAAATGACTTGGTGTGTTATCACACAAGTTGTCATCAGATCAGGGAACATTAATGCAAACATTTTTGTAATTGAGTATGTAATATGTAAATAATGTAGTACAATGTAGTAATTGAGAGTTCATAGACAAAGTCAGTGGAACAATCTAAATATCTTAAATGTTGAAAAAACATTGCAGGCTTCAGCTCTGAGGCCTGGCCTCAGTGCATGCCTGAGTGCATTATTTAGTTGAAATGTGTGAGTAAAGTTATATGTGGGTGAGAGACAGAGAGGGAGAGATAAGAGGCTGGTAGTGGCTCCTGACTGAGAAGATGGGTTGTTATGGCCTCATTGATTTAAATCTCTCACAAGGAGCTCCTTCCAATCAATACACATAGAAGTGGGCAACAGAACTGCTGCCTTTTGGTACCGCCACTCCTGCGATATGTGCTCACTTTGTCCCTCCATCTCTGTTTCTCACTTACACTTCTTCACACCACCCACCAAAACAGTCTCTCACCCAAGAAAATATTTTTTACTTTTGTTTGGTTGTTAGACAAAAAAAAAAGCAACTTTCTGCATTTGGCTACTGCAATTATTGGTGTTATATCACTTGTCCTACCTTCACATTCACCTTTTCCACTTGCCACCACTGCAGAGCACTTTGTGTACATAAGGTAGACATGTTTTCCTTCTGTTTGTCTACATTACAAAAGGGACTTAGGTCAGGAAGAAAGCAATGTTGTGGGTAGACAAAGTCAATAATGATGGGAATAGTCTCTAAGATGAGAGCATGCTTCAGGTGTGACTCTTTACGTAGAGGAGAAAAGACTTGCTGATGTGCGTGTGAAAGTGTATATGCGCAGGTGTGAAGCTGAGAGAGGGACAGAATGTGAATGAGGGTGTCCAGGGGACACAACAACACCATCATCTCCTGTTAGGAAACCTTTCTTTGGGTAAAGACACCGGTGAATTGAGGACAGCTGCCTTTTTGTGTGTATGTGTGAGGTAGAGGGTGTTTGCCGCTGTTTCATCTCACCTTGTGTCTCAGGTGGGACGGGGGAATGAGATAGCAGCTCTCAACGGGCCGCAGAAAAGCAGATGGAGAATTAATCAATATGGAAGAAGCAAGAAAATGAGAGCAGAAAAACAATTCTGGTTGTCGCTGCGGACACAAGAGGCCGGAAAATCCCTCATGTCTTTGCTGCCATTCTGGTCCTTATTAGAGTCATGTGCAGCCATTTGGAGGAGAGTCAGTCACTTCATTAGAGATTACCCAATATCTGCTAATAACAGCCAGTTAGCACAGTCACACTTTGGTGGTGAAAGGAGGTAGCAGGAGATAACTTTTAAATCTCTGTGGCTCAAGGGAGCACAAGTGACAGTGGTGACCTTTACTTTTGCCTTTTAAAAGTACTGCCAAGACACACTCTCAAAAATGTAGTACTGCACAGCAGCTCTACTGTACTCTCTTTTGTTGGACTTTGTGCTCTGTGCAGATAAATCAAAGCTGTTTTTGGTGTTATCCTGCAGCTTGCAAGCTTGAAAGCACAAAATAATAGCAGCCTGCAAGTGTAATTTTATCATTCAAGGATTACTAGCTAAAGGTTTGTAAGAAGTGAGTTCACATTTATACTGGAACTTCTGAGAAAGGTACATTTGGTATTCTACAATCTAATTATGCTGTGAGGTAAGTTAAAGATGCGCTGGTAGATCGTTTGACCTATTGAGGGAGAGAGAGAAAGAAGTTATCATGCAACACACAGAGCAATATTAGTGCTGCATGTACTCGTGTTTCACTTGATGAATTTAATTGCAACTTTCCACTATATTTACTGGCTGTTTACTTAACATTGACTGGTGATGGGTAGATACCATTTACAGTAGTGCGTTGGTTTAGGGTTGGAATATTATTGAAACCAGCTGCTTGCAGGTTAGGAAACCAAAACAATGAGCTGAAAGGTGCTAAGAAGCTCCGTACAGCCAAAGGGAGAGAGAGAGAGAGAGAATAATTTGTCCTAATTTAGTGAGTAAGTTTATCATTACAACCTTTCAGTGACTCCTGTCGCTGCCACTAATGTAACCAGATCTATCAAGACAATTCAAGCATTTTAGTTTCAGTGATTTGTATCACTCAAACATCTGAGACATGGTCAATTCGAGGCGCAGACACAGCACTGCAATATTTTTCCAAGTATTTCTTTATCCACATTGATGATAATCATGCTCCTTACAAAACATTTAGAATAAAAAATAATCCAGCCGCTGGTTTTCACTGGAAGTTGCTCCAGCCATAAATAATAGACATAAACATTGGTCCAGTGTGAGTGCTACACAGCTCAAAGTGTTGTAATAGAAACACAAAGAACACACCCTCCTGCTCCAATCAGTATTTAACAGCAAAATGAGCCTATTGTTATTAAAAGTGACTTTTGTTTTTTGAAGATTCATTTCTTTGCAAATTTTTTAACCCATACGGTATATAATAGGACATTTTCTCTCAGCCCTGTCACATATTCAGAGGTACTGTTACTGATAAAGCAGAACATAAGAGATTTCCTGGGCTTGGCCACCACAGTGACCTTACAGTCCCAGCTGTGTGCTGAAATGTGATGGTATGGGGCTGTGAAAAGATGACATTCAAAGATATCACTATGAATAGTGAATAATAGTGAATAATAAGTTTTTAAACCCAAATACAGAATGAAAACATGGCTCCAAGTCTCAATAATGTTGTCAGGAAAGGAATTTTCCAACATGACACACTGTAAAAATCAGTTTTTAAAGAGGAAAAAAGGAGAAACACGTCTTTTGAATTGAATCCAGACAGATGAGTAGAAGGTGGAGCAACAAAACAAGAGTCACTACACCAATTAAAATAATTAATTAATCTGTGAAATATGGATTCAAAGTTGGTTGTGTTTACTTAACTTTAACATGTTCAACACAGTTGTCCAATCATTTGTCATTTGAACAGGACACATCTCATGTTTTGGGGGCTGCAGGGTGTTTTGTGTATAACTTAGCTGTGCACAGCCTGTAAAAAGGTACTGTGGGTTCAGTAGCAGCTTATTCCACAGAAACAATACTGGACTTAAAATGTGGGAAATTGCTTTTTTTGTGTCATCTGCACATGGACAGAAAATATCAACAGGTGTTTGGTTTGACTTGTGAAGTAATTTGTATCTAACTAGGAGGTCTTCTGAACATGGACGCCATACATGTACAGAGTCTGGTTACTCCGGTTGTGCCTTTTTGCACCCAAATTCTCCTCATCCACTTGGTAATAAAATGCAATCAAACACAGCTTGGACCATCGGTAGGACTGGTTGCACGTCTGTGGTTAGAAATTTCATATGATTACAGTTACCAAATTCAGATTTCCGTACTCTTTTGCTCTCTGACACTTTGCGATTGCCTTGTGGTATCAAAAAAGAAACAAGATCCAGACTGTGTGCAGAATGAGCACAGCTTGAAATACCACTCCAGCTCAGCAGAGACCTTTGATGTCTGATGTTCTTTAATGAAACATCTCGCTCACATCAGAGCAACCTATTAAATTTCACTCATACAGGGAGACAGAAAGAGCGAAAGAGTGAGATTGAGAAAACCCGGAGCAAGGGAGAGCTGACCTTTGTGTGTGTGCGTGGGAGTGTGTGTGAAAACAGGAAAAGGAAGCAGTGAATACTTCAAAAGAACTTTATTGGGCATTTTCAAAGAATAGATTACATATCCAGTTATTTCACAGTTTATGTGTTTACTCAAACATGGAGAAAAGCTGGATAAAAACTTTGATGGCTGGAACTGGAATAAAAAATTATATCATTCTAAGAATTTAGTATATCATTGTTCTCTCTGGTGACTCTCATAAACTCTAATAAACAGTATTTTCCAGCGGTGAGATTGTTTTAGCTCCACTAAAAACATGTTGTAACTCGCCCACACAAACAGTTAACCAGCTTGGAGATCTACGTTGTTAGATGTTGTTTATTACCATCTGTGATTTCAGTAGTTTTTATGCAGTTCTGTGACTCCACATAAACAGATAAATAAAAAAGGGACAATTAATATTAACTAAAAGCCTTTCTGTGCGTAATGTAGCAACATATCAGCAGCTGTATGACTACTGCAGGTGTTGAAACGACATTAACAAAAAGTATAGAAGCTAATTAGCTTCCCATTTTCAAGTGGAAGCTATGGACTGACACTAGTTTGCCTAGCTTCCAGTAGATGTTATATAGTTGCTCTTTAAAATTTCTTAAACAGGAAAAGGGAATTCAAATTTCACTTGGACCTTTTTTTCAGCATTTATATTATGAGCCACAAATTACGAAACAGTTAAAACAATTCTCTCTTCCACAGTTTGTGTCACTGCACATTTGAGCGTGTGTGTGCGTGAGAGGATAAAAAGCGTCTGACTCTTTGAAAGAACATCGCGCTGCAAGATGAAAAAAATGAGGACTGAAGGTGAAACGTTATAGAAATTCAGTGCCAGTATTAACCGAGTTGGAGAGGATTTAAACTGAAGAAGTGGCTTTTATGGTGTCAAAAGTTAAGGGAAGTGTGTGTGAGTGTGTGTGTGTGGTCAGGAGGGTGGTATACAGATGTGTGCGACAGAAAGAGACTGAATATACATAATAGAAAGCTAGAAAGGTTGCATGTTTGTCTTGCATGGTTGACTTAGCAGTGTGTTGGCTGCAGTTAGAGAGCATCTGCACAATAGCAGTCACGAGGCTAATTGTGGCTGAGCTAAGTCATCACATTGGCACCTTCACAAACACATTAAAACACACACACCAGTGATTGCACGTCTCTAAAGGGATTGTGGAAAACACTTCTAACCTTCCAGATTTACCCTAACGTAACATTATCATGTCTGTAGTTTAATACGGCTTTATTGATGCATATAAATAAAAACTGCTGCTTTTTGTATGTGGCGACCTTTCTGGAGCAACATCAAGACCAGCTTGACCTACTACTAAAAGGAGCTAAATGAGGCTAATTTCAGAACCATGCAATATGTTATCTCTTGTGATAACAGCACATAATTCTGGCTAATCCCAGGTGATGATTGAACTATCTGTAGTTTTGTGATCAGAGAGGAGCAGAGCTCAGAGCCACAGGTGCAGCGCAGCAGTGCTGAGACACAGCAAATCACTTAGCAACCACTTTGCCTTATTACCCAGAAGCCACCAGGGTCCTGTTAGTGTATTAGCAAGGTATTCGGCTCTTTTCATTAGTGCCCCTGGCTCATATCTGCTTTTACCTGGGTCACAGGAGAATATTTTTCCCAAAAAAGGAAAATCAGATTGTACGTGAGTCTTTATTTTTGGTGCAGCCATGGCATTTTAAGTCTTCTTTATAGTGCTGGGTTTTTTTTCTTCTTCGTCTTTACTTTTTGTCCTTACTTTATCTCAATGGCTGTCATACACGGAGGATTCCTACTGTATTTGCGTACTCATTCGTGGCACTGTCAAAGACCTTCTGCTGATTGTCGCAGCTGAGTCCAGCTCAGTGCAGTTTATTTCTGTTTCATCCAGATGTGTGAATACATGCTTTGTTTTCTCAAAACGCACAGATAAAACACACACAGACATGCACAAAAAACATTGTTTGACTTGAGCAGCTGCAGAAGCTCAGCTCCATTCTCAAAGCTGCTTAAGGAAAGTTTGCATATTAACAGCCTCAAATGTCAACAAGGCCTCAATTTCTGGTGTTTGGTAACCAGATATTGAGTGATCCAAGATCTCTTTGGGTAGCATCTACTGTATTTCTTTTTTTATGGCTACTGGTGACAGGTTTCTTCCTTCACATCTTGCATGCTTGCGTGCTTGGCTCCAAGGACCACAGGCTACATGGTTCTTCAAACATACACTGCTGCTGCTGCTCCTCAATACCACGAGCAAACAGACGGATCAACTGGCACTGGACACTGCAGAGAGGAAAAGCACACACACACAAACCACGTCATTTAGCCTGAGCAACAAACCATCAATTTAAAGTCTACACTCATTTTAATGAGACTTTATTGTGAAAAGGCACGGTCTTTGTGGTGTCTAAAGTATTAAGACCTTTAAGGAATTGTGATAGCAGATGTTATAAATTTGAAGGGGGACGATGCACTTGCAATGACGCACACAAGGTAAAAAGTATACGGAAGGAAAAAGTAGCAGTAAACAGGCGAGATGGCTATTATAGTGAAGCATGTTGCATAACCTCAATTACTGCCTGTGTCTGCTATGTGTAAGGCAGTCTGTATTTTCAGTGGAACACCTGTTGTTTACTTGCAGCAGTGCTTCATATAATGAAGTAGCATGGTAACTTATAATTTTCAACCCAGTGTGAAGGGTTTATTTTCAGAATGCTATTGATATATAAAACAAAAACACCAAAAAATGAAACACAATAAATACTATATAGTATCTTTAGTTCAATCACCGTGGAGCCTTGAGTTTCACTTTTAAATGTGAGCTTATCACTTCTAAAGCAAAACTCTTCACCGTTTCCTTCTTTCTTTTCCGTTTCACCTGGGCTATTACCGTTAATTATCCGAGTGGCACTGTGGCTGGCTCACCCCAAGAACGATTAGCGAAGAGGAAAAGGCAATAAAGGGACAGACTTCTGCTTTAATTAAAGGGGAGTAGCCTTTTAACATGGGGAGGGCCGTTAAATTAGCAGCATTACTGCGCCATGCATCATTGGCAAAGTACAACGGAGCATGAACTAAATGATGCGTCAAACAGTGCCATGCCGGCTGTATAGAGATCTGACAGAGAGGGAAGCTGAAGAGTGAACAGGGCCAGTGCAGCTCCACAGAGTTGCCAAGATCATTCAGCAGTGAAACAATGTCCTGATCAGACACTAATACTAAGCATCAAGACAACTATTTTTATTTCATATGGACTATGCATATACTAATAACGCAACTAAAATTTGGCTACTCCTCAGTGTTTGATCTGTTGTTGCACATCAAAATCCTTAGGGGACTGACCCCTGTCGACAACACGATGGCAGTTCATTTAGTAATTATTTAGATATTTCAGTCTTGGCTAGCAGTGTGAATACAGAGCTCTCAGAACATGATATATTTCTGCTCAGTCATATTTCTCAGGACTACTTTAGGCAGATTTAGTTCATTTAAACTACTGTAAGTTGAATATCTTTGGTGTGAATTCCCAACTATGGTGACAAAAAAGAGCTCTGCACCCACTTCAATACTTCTTCCATTATATGGCTTCTGTAACATTATATAAACTCATTCAAAGCTATTTACCAGCCTCCTACTAGAGTGATTCTGTCTGTCTTCATCACCTCAAAAACAATTTTTTTTTGTCACCGGCTTCATAACATGGAAATGTGGAAAAATGATAGATTCGGTTTCACTGTGTTAAAAAGCCATATTCATGGGCAAACATTCATCATCAAAATATTATAGTTTCTTACAATAATGACAAGTTTATTGACTTTCTGTAGTTTTGAGTTGAGCAACTTTATGGCTAACAAATCATGCAGAAGCAACGACCATTACCACTACTACAATATAACTAAGTCTGGAGTTTTACATTCATGAGTGAATCTGTGATTAGTTACCTGACGTGTATGGCAGCATGAGGCAGAATCTCCCCATCGCAGCTCCAGCTGCTGTGGGTGGTGCTGTAGCTGCAGGTAGTTTGGGCCGAGCATATGGGACTGAAGTTTGTCTTCTTTGGAGTCTCGCTCAAGTCTTCCAGTGAAACCAGCTCCTGGTGTCGGGGCTGAAAATGAAACTTCCTCACCCGGTGGACCTCCACAAACGTGTGGTCAAACTGTGGAGGGAAGCAAAGTTGGATGAGAAATAGATGAAAGAGAGAGTGAGAAGGGGAGGTGGACGGACAGATGGATGAAGGAACAGATGTGGCCACAGATGGTGCAGAGGTTAAGAGTTTCATTTCAGAATGTGCAGCACATGAGAAAGAGGCTTGTGTGTGTAAATCTTGTATTTTGTAAATCAAAAGCATTTGAGTCTTCAAGTTTTTTTTCAGAACTAAATTCTGGATACATGTTTCTCCTTTCCACTCCATTTCAAGGATTCCTTTAAAGGTCAAATAACAAAGCAAATGCATCAAGCATCAAATCAAACTTGAATGAATCTGCACAAGTACTTTGTTTTATCCACAAAATATCACCGAAAATGTGTGTGGAATCTCCTCTCTGAAATATGATTATTATATTTTCAGGTTACCAGCTCCTGGTGGGCGAGGTAAAAAGTTAATTTCAACACTATTGTCTTTTTATGGGCTCCTGCTGATTTTATAATGAAAAGTGAAACTATGTGTAGGCTTATCCTTCTTTTTTTTCCCCCATTCAGGAAAGAAACAGCAAACAGGAGATCAAACACAAACAGTGAGAATGAAGGAAAAAAAAAAGTCAGATAAAATGGAGGTGCATAAAAACTGTGTAAACAGAAAAGGAATGGGGAGAAGAAGAGAGAGAGATGAAAAGAAATTATTTTGTCAAAATCCCCTTTCATCTAACTCAGTGTCGCAGAAAGGTTCAGCTCTGTCCAGCACACTATTTTCTTCAACTTCACGGGGTGCCACTTTGTCTCCATTCTTCTCCCCCTCACTTTCGCTTACTTTCTCTCTCTCTCTCGCTTCTGTCCTTCCCTTTCTTGGCCTCTCTCATCCCAAAAAAGCAGAGTGACAGCCATTTATTTCACATCAGACCCGCTTTATGACTGCAGCCATTTTGCATTCATGCCGGACAGTCTGCCTAAAAGGCTTTCTGACAAGACCATGAATACGCTTAGTGGCTTCTCACTCCTTGTTTCTCTGCACTTGGGTGGACAGTGATGCTGATATTAAGTGAACCCTGATGCAAAGTCCCACTCACCCTACTCATATGACTCCTTGTCTACCTTACTGTGTTGCAAGTAAAGCAGCAAAGACTGCCTGCAGCTAGAGACACACCACATACTGAGATTTCACTGCTAATACCATATAATAAACTGGCTTTTTTCGACAACAGTTATAAAAATATATATTTTTCTTCTCTTTTAATAATCACACCTGAATGTGTCTGTGAAATGGCAAAAGAAAGGGCCTATAGGGCCCTAGGAATGATTACTAAGATGTAGATTTTTAGTCTAGCACCTTAGCATGTTAACATTTTCTAAAAGCTCTAATTATCACGTGAGGCTGATGAAAGTTTTGTGTGCCATTGCCAAGATTTCCTAGCAACAAACACAAAGTATAGCTAATTGAGAATGATGGCATCATTATTAGTTTTGTAGGTCAGACAAATAAAATTACATTAAAGTTATTAGGACTCATTCTTTTTGTAGGCTACCATGCATATCGATACCAAATTACATGGCAGTCCAATAGTCATCAAGATTTTATTTGCCTGTGGCACTAAAGTACAGGAAATCATCCAGTCGTTTTAGAGATATTTCTATCCAAGCACACGACCACCCATAGAACCCATTCCAGTTCTCCTATTGTGTCCTAGATAGTTAAAGTAACAGCTTGCTCATGATTCCCTTCATGATATTGAGGGAATTCTCTGTAATAGTACTTTTAAGGACTCAGCAGGGAAAGTTGGTAACTAAATGTTTTCTATGCATATCAGTAATTGTGTTGACTCATGTGGATGGCACACTATTTCACCAGAACTGTAGCAATCTATGGACAATGTAACACAGAGCTGCAGGATCGTTCCTCCAGTTGCTAAAAATCACAGCAGTAACTTTTTCTTGGCTTGATTGTTGACACTTTGCAGCTGCAGAATCCTATAAAGTTAAAGCTGCAAATACATAACACTCTATTCAAATGCCATTACAAGCGAAATACTCAGAGGAGACAAAATAATCACGTTATAGACACACCTCAGGATGCATGTGCCAGCTCAAAACACACTTTGCAATTTCACACTTTTACCAAGGCAGCTGCTGTAGATAAAATTACATTCAGGATCCTTCTAAATGGGATAAACTTCCCAAGGTCCTTCCTGAGGTAATAATTACAAATCACTGCTTCCCATGGTAATACTTGTGTTATCCTACGAGGACATTAGTCTGGTATCAGCCTGTTCTCCCATACAGCATATCCCTGATGCAGCGATTACTGTTTCCTCTTTGGACCAGGATGGAGGTTATTTATGATACGTGGGAAGGCACAAGGGCTAAGGTATTTGAACTAAAATGAACCACAGTTGAGAAATTGAACGGAGTCAGCAAACGGAGGTGCTAGCACAGCAAGTGGGCAAACTCTGCCTTCTGCTCACTTGTTTACAGACTTATCACAATTCATCTGTGCACAGATTCAGAAAGTCTTGATGCTGAGCACTTTCTGTCACTAAGTGATAGACAGAAAGCTTTATGGAAAAAGAAAATATTGGAGATTCCTTGACTCTTTGAAGAGAAGGCCTCTTTTATCCCTGTTGGATCAAAATCAAATCATTCTGTGCAGCTTGACTTATAGTATTTCTGTAGGTTTCGTTTAGAAGTATGAGTATGATCAAAGTAGTCACACATGAAGAAGAATTCTGAAATACACCTGAGTCAGATCAGCTAAAGAGGATGTCTATTAAACGCAAACTGCTTCCGTCCTACCTGGTCATCTTTGTTGGTGTGTCGAAGAAGGTGTTTGAAGAAGTCCAAACGGGAACACTTCCTGACAAGGATGAGGTCTGCAGTGCCGTCAGCGAGGTGAGCGGAGGGCGACAGGCCTTTAGGACTCCGGGGACATGCACAGCTCATACTTGCTGCGTTAATGGCAATAAACTTTCCATGGACCAGACTCCAACCACTGCTGCTGTCTGAAACATAAGGCTATAGTTAGTTTGGCTACAGATTACTTAGTTTTGTTTGACTCCTTAAAGCTTAAAACTTGCACTATACAAACACAAACTGAGGTATTATTTAGAGGATTTTCACATTTGTAAACAGTCAAGTCACTCAACGCATTTTATATGTTACTACTTGTTCAAAATCACAATTTAACATTTTACTAGTCCCATTACGGCACGCTTGTATAAAAGTGTTTCATAGTCTTTATCTAACATAATAAAAAGGCTCTTAAAACTTGTGGGTTTTTGAAACATATGGCTATTTCTGTTTTTGTTTTGTTTTTTTCTTTATACTCACTATAGCAGCTGTACTACACCAAATTAGTGAAGGTGGCAGTGTACTCTAAATAACTGAGCTTCAAATAAGTGACCTTACGTTTCTTCAGATTCTGTTTCAAGTTAAATTACATTTGACATGTTTGTGTTTTGTAGTTTTTGCTGTTTTGGGCTATTTCTGTTTACTTAAGTCTTTTGTTAAACTCCTTCATCTGACATTGGTTCTTTTAAATGATCAGACCTTGAGCTGCAGTGAAAATACTGTACTTCAATAATGTGTTCAACACCAAATCCACAGCATGTGCACAAATGCCACATTTGATTTTGTTTAGAGATTTTATTTGAAGCCTTTAGTTATTTACTTGTACAAGTTAGATAAGAGATTGGAATAAGTTCCAAAATCCCGATTCCTTTCAGCCTCTAGTTTATTTTGTGCTGATGTTAGACTACAGCAAATAATCTGTGCACCATCAAGAATTTGGTTTTGAAATGACACTGTAATGTGTATTATGCAAGTGCTTTATGAGTCCTGAGGCTACTTTCCAAGCTTGTCACACAACAGCGGTGATGCTGATGAGGGGTCCATTAAGATCCAGATGTCTTGGCAGGAATCCTCAGTGCAGCTTTACCCTGATGATTGAGCCAAGATAGACAGTTCGTGCTGGAAGTAATGTACTAAAACTGAATGTCTTCTGTTTCAAAATGCAATTAAGTTTGGCCAAGGACTGATTCACAACTTCTGAAGAGGAAGACATATATGTAGATACAAGACAGACTGGAATAACCTTAACTTTTCTTATGATTAAATGCACTAGTGGCCTCCGAATCTAAAATGACAGATGTGATGGCTGCACTTCACAAATCACCGCGCTGCTCCTTGGAGATTAGCTACTGTTTACAAGTGACGGCGTATCAAAGACACAGCAGTATCACCCACGGGAGTGCCGGTGCCTGTTACCATGCAGGGTGACAGTCGCTAGTGAAAGCTGCAAAAAGTGATCACAGACGTTCAAATTAGCATCTGACTGTTTTATGAGCACCTCAGAGGGAAAATTATGTGATCTCAAAAAGCAAAACGATTCATTACCTTTCCCCCTCATTTCGCAGAACAAACTTACAGAGGTGATAACGTGAACCAATGATAACTAGCCCGCTGAGGCTGCATAAAAAACAACAATATTCTAATTTGAAAGCAGTGATTAAACAAAATTTAATGAAAAAACAAAACAAAACAAAAAAAGCTAATCTAACTGTGGACTGTATGCCCTGCGTTAGGAGAATGTTTCCAAATGAGTATTTGCTTTTGGAGGAGAGGCTGGCTCATTTGCAGAGAGAAAGTGTGTCGTGCCTCATTGATTTAGCAGTTGTTTGAGATATCCCTCGCCAGGGAAGGGAAAAAAAATGCAAAACAAACTGTAGCACTGGTGTGAGGCAAACCCCCTGTCAGAGCTGGCAGGACCAAATGTCTTCCTGATTAGTGGCAGTCTATCACACACCATACACAAACAGGTTACACTCGTTTTCACATTTACACAAGAAAAAGGACACACACTCCACAGGATGCTGCAGTCCCCGATAGCCAGGCCAAGACAGAAAATCTTGAATTTAACATCACATCGCTAATTAGAAAGGAAAAAGAACATGCACGTCTCATCTGCGGCTCAAAGCACACACAAACACGCGCCAGTGCACACGCACACAGGAACCGGTATTTCATCTGGCTCCTGATGTTTGTGCTGGCTGCTGTGTCTGTAGGTTGAGAGGATAGTAGATAATGAAGTGCGTGTGTGTATGTGTGTGTGCACCACAAAGATGGGGGACCAGGAGGTGACGTTGCCCTAGTAGAGGCTGAGAGGACAGACACAGAGCAGCTTCGTCAGGGAACATGTAATCTCATCTACGCAGGGGTGGATGCTGGAGATTTGGAAATCAATAGGCAAAAAAGGTTTGGGCGGAGCACGACGGGGTGTTGTGCAGTGTCACTAAAATCACTTCATATTTTCTCGTCAATAACTCATCAAGAATCTCATCAAGAATTTTGCCATGCTGTGGTTGCAAAACAGCCCAGACGAAAATGGAGATAAAACGAAATATGAGAAGGAGAAGATGATGTTACTTACACTCAGTCCACCTGAGGTACTTAATCTACCCCGAATAATAGAGGAAAATGCAAATCTCCCCAGATGTCTTTGTGCATAACTTCAAGAAAATGACAGCCAGCGTGGTATTGTCTCATATCCTATTTTTGGTCTTTTCTCTCAAACCAATGCATTAGAAATATTCATTTTTACACATCCAGAAATGGATTCAAAATATACAGGAGAGGATAACGAGGCAGGGAAGTGACAAATGTGTTTTTTTTACTGTGATAAATCTGATACATTTGAAGTAATGAACTTCAACTGGTACCTTTATCAAACTTTTCTTTGGCCTCTGACATCTCCCACTCATTGTCCTTTGATGAGGGCTTGTGCTGACAGACATGGCACCTGAAACAGTGAAACTTGTTTTAAGAATCATAAAACCATCAATTTTGCTTTGACAGCTAGACTTTCATAAAGCTTAAATGATTCATTAGGTGGGAATAAAGTCCATCTTTAACTGACATATACCCGTGTTGATATATTCAAATAGTAAAGTTTTAGTTAGAACTTCACCCAGGCTTTTTGTAGCACAGTATTTTTTTATGGCAAAATAGGTTGTCAGGAAACAACATTTTCAGAGATTAATGGTTTTCAGCCTCCATGACAAATGCAAACAATGTTGGCACCCTGCATCTCAAAAAACCAAAGCACTTAGCCTGGTGCTTTTTAGAAAAGAATGAATAGGCTCTCGGTCCACAATAAATCAGATGGGCTTCCTGACAATGTAAACTATCCCATTTAAGCTCTGGCAGGTGGAGCACTACTATTGAACTACATCAGATAAGTTAGCAGATTGTGAAATAGCGCTAGAAAGGAAATGGATATCTCTGGTGCTTTATTTACCCAGATCGACACCGCAGCTTGTCCCTGGGGTTCCCTATGGTGTCCTCAGCAGGGAGGAAAGAGATGGTGCCTTCATAGTAGTTGTGACTCAGAAACGTTTTTAACCCTGCGACAAAAACACACTGTGGGTCACAGAACGGATCTGTACAATGTAATTTATTTATTGTATTTAACTGTTATTATATCCAATAAGACAATTAAGGGTATATTGGGCCACTATTCAAGTAGGTTTGACTGTGTAAAGAAAAAAACAGCAATGTTTAACAGATGCATTATTTATTATAGCACAGATAACACACAGTTGTGTTTGTGCTTGGCAGTACTGCATGCAGCTCAAAGGCCTAATTTATCAACCATATATTTATACATTTTTCTGCTTGCAGTGTGTGTGGGCTCAGTTCTACATACACAGATAGAAACCTCAACTCTTATGCCAACCATAGCATAACTAATAAATCTGATCTTCCTAACATGCAATTCTGAAAATCAATGTCTTTCACATTCAGAGTTTACTATAAATGTGATATTTGGTCTTGATTCCCATTAACTTCATCACTGAGCACCTGTGTTTTTAGTAATTATGGTGCCTTTTATTTACTATGGAAGCAGAATGACGTCACACCTGAGTTGACCAGCAGGGTTAGCCACTATTAGCCACTGTTACCAGTGCTGGCTTAAAACAACACATTGCATTTTGAGCAGTTAGTTGGACCACAATGACTGTTTTAATGAGACACTAATAAGACAGAGGTACTAATACACTCAGATTTCACTCATGGAGTAGCCATCTTGGATTGGCTCTCCCATCTTAACAACTTGGAAATGCAACTTCAGGGCTCTTCCAGTTGATATTTCCAACTTGGTAATTCTTCCATTTTAATTGGAATACACCATTAGCTAATGTTAGAAAAATATGGTCAACATGGTTAACATTATGCCTGCTTAACAACAGATAAATATGAACTGTCTTGTTTGTACAGTATGTGTAGTAAACACAAATACTGATTTTGTTATGTGCAGACTTTGACAAATGATTCCCTACTTTTCATTTGTATTTCTCTTATGTGCAATCCAATCCAGCATCATTTTTGCTCAAGTTTTGCCAAGTAGCTTTCATCACAGAGAGGATGCCTTTGTTTGAATGGTATGTTTGTTCTGTCATAATAAGTACAAGTATTTATGTGCAGACTCACTGGGAGGAGCAATCTTGGTTTTGTTATTGGTGACTCTCATTAATTGTGTCTCTGCTATATCCATAAGCCTGGTGCTGAGTGTTAGATATTAAATACTACAGATCCTGGACCCAGTGAGCTCAGGGATAAACTCCAGGTTAAGTGTGAGGTCAGCAAACTGCGAGTCCAGGGAGCCATGGGCTACGAAAAGGTTAGATTCTCCAGGCTTAACTTGAAGACTCACTCAAGTTTAGAAAATGATGGGCTTCATACCTGACAGGTCATATCTAGCCGGACCCAGCCATCTCTTCCTCTCACTGTCTGTCTGTACATCTCCATAGAAACCGTAGCCAAGCAACGAGACAGAGTATCTAAGGAAGATGTCGTTGTGATGAACTGAACACACATCCATTGGCTGAGAGTCACCTGTTAAGACACACCCAGAGGTTACTAAAAACTAAATGCAACACGAAATATGAACATGAACCTAAAACCAATTGGTGTATCAACTTTCAGGTCATTTGCATCTTCATACACAGCTTTCAATAAAGAAAATAGGATACCACTCTAACAGTGAGATACAAGAATTGTGCTGTTTTGTTTCCTACTTACCCACAATTATGTGTAAAGCAGAAGTAACAGGATCGTTGGTTCCAATTGTGGCAAAGCAGATACAATCAGTGGACCCTGTAGGACGAGAGGTGCAGAGGATTATGGTTTTCTACTGTAGTACAGACTTATTAAAGAGTTAAAAATACATGTCAAATTCGCAAAATTGACATTATTTCAATGTAGACATTTTTATGTGTATAACATTAACAAGTCACTGTGGTAAGCAAACCTGCATGAGTCAGTGAAAACGACATATTACAGTTTTCGAGATTATTTCAGTGTTTTTGTTTTCTTTAGTTGTGTTTTTTTTTAACAAACCAAAATAAATTCTAGTTCCTGGAAATTATTTTGCAAATGTTTCTGGAAAACTATTTACCTATTAAATTATTACATGCTGTGGGTTTTTTTAAAGAAAGTAGGAAGTATAGTTTTTCTTCTGTTTCCTGCAACCAAAGTGTAAACTATGTAAATAGTTTATTTTTAGGCACTGGTGCAGGTTGGGCTGGTTGGCCAATCCAAGCATTGTTGCCGAAATAGGTCAACCTCATCATTCCCTTTTCCCCTATCAGGTTCCTGTTGTTTTCCGTGTCTGTAAAACGACTAAAAATGACTAATTGTCGAGTTTGATTTGTACCATTTCAGATAAAACTTACACAGGCATTGAGATGTGTTTAAATTAAATAGACTTTATATTATTTTAAGTGTGTTGTAAAAGTTTTATGCGTTTATGTAATCAGAAAAGACTGTACAGGCATGTTGCCAGATTTTACAAGCAGATAAAGCAAAGATATCAATCACACGTGTAGACACATCTCTTATTCACAAATGAAATCAGTCATAAAAGGTTTGGACCTCTTTGGAGTTACGTGTCTTTTAATGCTGCAACCAAATTAGATGAATTCAGCTGAATGATTTTATTAGGCGGAAACAAGAAGACGTTTCAGTCATAAAGTTAACTTATTGGGTAGCTCGGGGCCGTGGGCTATCATCAGCTCTCTTCCGCCAACAAATGAGGGATAAGAGGCATCCACTACTTTGGGAAAAATTTTGAGTTTGACAGTAAATCTTTCAACTTGAGAGGTATTAGGGCGCTATCTCTTTTTTCTGCGCCACGTGGTGTAATTTCAGACCTATCTGCCTTTCTTTGATCATTTTCAAGTGGTGAAATGGACCTACTGCCACTGATAAAAGACAGAGTGAGGGAGAGAGGAGAGTGAAATCTAACTAGTGATGTTTTGAGCTGACTCACAGAAGCGTGACAGAGGAGATCAGGCCTGTCATTCAGCGGCGGACACACAGATGAGTATGAAGATGAGCTCCCTCTCTAGGTTTCTCCAGCTTTCTATGAATATCACTTATCTGGCCTTTGCTTCTTCTCCTCCGAGCTTCATAATCACATCTGAACACTTTCAAATTGCCCCTGTCAGCACAGCACTGCCTGCTATTTTGCTGAATATAAAAGCAGTGACATATGCCATTTGACTCTTCTGAAGCAACTCAGTAAAAGCCAGCTGACTTTGAATGGGTTTAAGTGACGTACACAGATGTTCACTGATGTTCAGTCGTCAGATGTTCAATGTTTTATTCCCCTTAAGTTACTTAGGCACAGTAGCCTGTTGGCATATTCTGGATAAAGAATAAACTGTCACAAGGCATTTCCTCAGCAGAGAGGTTCCAGTTTTTATCTACATCTGCAAAACTGTCTCACCACTAAGCCCGTCTCGGCAGCGAGTTTATCTTTATCTAGACACGACAGTGGAGTCTAGATGCTTTTTAGTGCTCCTCCCAAAAAAGTGGTTTGCAAGAAAACGTCTTTAGATTTGATCTAGAATAAAAAAATAAGGCTAGATTTTTTATTTATGACAAATCCCAGTAAAACATCAAATGCAGATCCTCGGCAGTTGTTTCCTTCCATTACTGAGATGAGACCAGACGAGACTTCGTCTGTCTTAACCTAGTGCTCTTCAACAAGTCTGAAAAGGTTGGCCTTGGGTATTTAAAGGTTTATTTAACTCAGTACAGCGATGACAGCAATGCAGAGCTCTTTGAATTCCACATTTAACCCAAAAGCTTTCCCATTAAAATAGCATACCAGTGTTGTAAATTGGCAGCTTTCATCCTTCACCTTGTGTTTTCACTGATGGCTTAAAGTGCTTAAGTGTGATGACAAGAAGTTAGACCTTTATACTGTTCTATGCAAAGATTATACATTACACCTTGCAAAAAAAATGTACACATCTACAGTAAATCATGGTTGTAATTCGGCTAAAACCATTTACTGTGTCTCCAGCTGATTTTTAGACCCCTCTGCTATTACCCTCAAGCCGTGCGACACACAGCCTCACACTGGTCTTCGTGCACTGTATTTCAGACCACATGAAAATTACAGTGATTTTAAAATGTCACCCAGCACGCTTCAATTTACGTCACTTGGAGTGATTGACCCTTTGCAAGGCCTTAGTGGGGCCATAGGAGACATTTGACAACAGCAGAAGACCCACTGAACTCAGTCCGTTCAGCAGTATGTTATGCTGCATACGTAATTGGAGGGAGCGAATGTAATGGTGAAAGCGGGGCAGGAGTTTTTCCATTTGTGAGAAAGTTAATGTCATGTTCTTAAGGCAAATTATAATATGTCATGCATGCATTACAGCATTACAGTACATTATGTTCAGCAAACTCTGCTGCTGGAGAAAAGTGGGGTCTGGTTTTTTGTTTTTGTTCACTGTATGACTGAAAGGCTGTAAAGGCATAATTGTGGGCTTCAAATCAAATCCTTCATCTTTAATTCTCATGTTTAGCTGTTTTAGCCAAGTTGGTGAAGTTTATGAACAACACAGTGGCCTAGAAATGCATATTAAGTTTAAGACTTTAGACCTTTAATAACTGTGTCATTCATATGGCTGATCATACAACTATCTCATTTTTAATATCACTTCAAATAACAATGTTTGAATCCACAGCAGAAGGATTACTGAGTTGTTAGCTGTAAAGGAACAGATTTCTAACAAATTCGAGGAAAAAGCTGAAGAATTTTTTTATGAAAGATAAGATCAGACGCATCCATATTAGTAATAATAATAAGAAAATGTTAATCATATACTGTGGCCTTTGTAGTCACCAGCTCTCAATCCTATTGAACATCTATAAGAGTATTTGGACCAACATTTAGACAATGACTATAGAGACAGATGCTTATACAATTAATACCTTATTGAGACAAGTGCCAGAACTTTAAGCTGTTCTGGCACTTGTTGGCCTAACACCTTATTGAGACATTAAATTATATACCCATAATTCCACTATAAATGTTTAAAACAATGATTGGTGATATAAAATGAGTACATGCATTTTCTAAATACATGAAATACTCCTATAAAGCATTTAATGAAAAGAGCTCTTTGAAATCAGACACATTCAGGTATCAGCACTACATAAACCAATAGTTATGTCCTAGAAATGCTTTTACAGTTTATGATAAAGTGATGAAAGCCCACCTGCAGGGATGATCCCTATGCGTAAAAAGCACGGCACCAGCTTAGCATCTGTTTGATTCTGGTCCACGTCGTGGTCAGTTTGGGTCCTGGAGACCAGCCCATGCAGGATCTCGCTAAACATACCATCTCCACCTACACACACCACCCTGGACACATGAGTTTGACATCAATCACAGTTACTAACTGTTGAGGATTCTAGTGAGTTCACAAAATTTTTTACATATGTTTGCAATAAAGTCCACATTATTGAGGAAAGTAAAGTATATAGCCAGAAAACTTTGACAATAATACAACTGGGCAGCAGGTCTAGCTGTGAAACCCTTCAATAAATAAAAATATCATGCTGTGCCACCCAGCATTACAGCTTTTTAAGTATATCTCAAAACCTTTACAGAAATGGACATATAAATTATATGAACTGCAGAGTAAAAGTATAATGGACCCTAACCCTGCTCTGCTGGACCGAATATGTGATGAATAGAAGCTGGAGTCGATTGGGCAGTCGGCAGGAAAAACCTTTCAAGGTACTGATGCCCTTTATGCTGGACTATCAGCTGCATGTTACCGTCAAATGCTGCCTTTCCTCACAGATCTAAGCTACAGCATCATGCACAAGTATCACGTATAATAAAAATAAACCTATTTGTAGATTTAGATGTATTGTACAGATATTGTTAGTCATTCTAGACTGTGATCAACTGTGGAAATACTATTGCACCTTTCTTATTACTTTTACATCTGTATTGCTGCTTTTTAAACAAGTTCTCAGTTCAATTGTGAGTGTCCTTTTATATATGTGAAGTTGTTAAAAACCCAACTTACACATCTTGTAGATCTATGTAGACTAAACCCTATCCTTTTTCAAATCTGCCCTACAGTACAATGATATTTTTTAGAACCGTTTTTCTTCTGTGATTGACTTGCATTTGTTCTTTTCATTTGGACTGTTAAACTGCTCTTAATTTTCATCTTTTATTTCACCATTTTATTGCTCGTGATTTAATTTTATGCCTTTTGTGATGCACTTTGCATGTCAAACATGTTTATGAAAAGTGCTACATAATTAAAATTATTATTATTATTGAAGTGTGTTAGCAGCTTTACTTGGAGTGAACACTTGAATATGAGATTAAGTAAAAAGCCCTAACAAAACATAAAGCATTATCAGTGACTGTTTGCTATGCCACTAGAATGTCTATGGTTTAGAGAGTAACACTGATCGAAAGTCACAAGAGTAAAACAACTCTGTTGAAGGACAGGAATGTCTGAGATTATCAGAATGACACTGGCTGGTAAGTGTAGGAAACACATGCGGCTTTGTCTGAGTGATTGCAATCTGACACAACACAGATTACAACACAACTTAAACAAACTTGTAAAATGTTCTAACTCATACACAGCTCAATGCAAAGTCTCTCAATGGTTTCATTATAATATTAACAAAAAAGAGTCAACTCCATGTCATAGTCAAGAACCTGAGCTGAAAGCCTGTAAGCAGCAGGTAGCTATTTTAAGTACTCACCCATCATATTTATCTAAATTAGCCTCAGTTTTCAAGTGGTCCCTGGCATGATTGGCATGCTCGGTAACTATGGAAACAAATCAAGTGGCAAGCGTTAGTACAAGTTTAGTCAATGGGAATGTATACACAAAAAGACTTTGTGGCTTGAGTACTACAACAAGCATGTTATTATAGCGCATTTTGAAATACAAGACAAAGAAAAGTACGGCACTTTGGGAACCTGTCACAAAGCTTAATGTTCAGAAAGAGCAAAGGCACAGTGGCACAAAGTAATCTAATTTAACTATTGTATATTAGCCCTCAAAATGAGCTCTGAGCCCACAAAAACAATATTTCAACACTAAATTGTATTGAATAGTGTTCACTCTGATGGACCATCAATACCCCAGACTATGTGTAGCTGTAGCAAACACTTACTGAATAATAGATGTGTTTGGATACCCAAGCTTATCAACTATCACAGCTTCCATTAAAGTACTGGCGTGATTGATGGGGCTATAAGCCAAATCATATCCTTGCAAGCCTC
>OMLM01020317.1:4136-24308 GCA_900302695.1 Helostoma temminkii | reverse complement strand
CTCTTCAGTCCCTGCAAGAGGCCATGGTGGCAGCAGAGATCTATATGGCGGCCATCGAGGCTCATTTTTTATTTAAATGTTGAAGAACTCTACTGAAAGCGACCCACCAATCACATCAGCCGAGATGCAAGCGCGGCGAAACAGTGGAGCCACCTTCTGCTCATAAATACGCTTCCCCCGCCGCTTTCCCCCGTGTGGATTGATGTACACCAGAAGGCTCTTCGGTCGGTTGGCTGCAAAGTGAAGGAGGGGTATGAGATGGTCATTAAAAGGCTCCGTGTTTACCTTTTTTTTTGTTTTACAAATGTATAACTGACAGCAGTTTGATGAAGTTTTCATTAACCAGAGACCTTTCTCAAAATGCTCAGTCAAACTGACTGGTCCCCAAAACACACTCCTCCGAGAAATAAATAGTGTGTGTGTACTGACTACAGGTGAAGTGTGGAGCACTTCAGGGGTGCTGCATCATTCGGTGATAAAACTACAAAGTGCTGCGATGGAAAATACTAAATGGCTTGTTTATGTCTGCTGGTTTATGCGCCTAAGACACAAACTGAGGTACAGCAGCTGCTCAAATTGAAAAGGAATGCGCTGGGATCAAGTGTTAAATGAGCACAAAGAAATGCAGGGTGTGATATTGTTTGGCAATAAGACAAAAGTTCCATTAGATTACATAAATGAATTGTCAATGGGTGATGTAAAGGTGTACTGTGGAGGAGGCTATTGAACAAATTATGGTTTCATCTTCATAATGAATGTAGTTAATTTTCTTGAATTGATTCATCCTGCCAGGCAAAATGGGGCCAAGCAGACCATTTCAAATGGGTTAAGCCTATCTCACACTCTAATTTCCACATGCTACATACAGCCTAACTCCTGTAGAACTTTGTAATAACATTTTAATGGTAAAGTAGTATGTTGATACATAATTGGAAAACATTAAATTTCTTATGCTTTCAGATTTATCGATTTCCCACACAGATGATGCCAAGAATGCACTCTTTTAATATTTGCTATGCTGCACAATGTTGCTGGCTTATTCTGTACGTCTTTACCTTTCAGTACAGTGGGAAGTCAATACTGTAGGGCTGTCTCTGGGATCTCCTAGGGGCATTGCGCATAGATACTACTGGCTTAACATTTTTTTAAAACAATGATACACAATTTTTTTTAAGTGTGATTTAGGAGTTAAACAGCTCATTAAGTTTATGTATTGTACTCATTAAAACAGAAAGAAGTTGGCAGAGTGCATTCTGTATAATAAACAGTTGCTTTAGGTGCATTTTGGTTCTTTTGAAGCAGAACTACCTGTAACAATAGGGAATGAGTTTACATGAACTTAAGAAACCTGGTTACTGGACATACATGTATACATGCAGCTGATTTTTTTAAGTAATCTGATCTCTCATCTACTTTAAGCTTATTTCAAATCATGGTTCAAAGATCCTAACTGCATAGAGATTACCTCCTGACATTTTTATGTGTTGGTTAAGCAGTGGTAACAGTGGTTTCAGTCTGGTTTTGGGTGGACGAGGCAGCACCACTTAGTGTAATAATAATTACATTATTATAATGATATTCCCCTTTCATTCGCTACACTCTGCTGAAAGTAGTAGAGTGCTGAGTTTCTACAGCCATTGTTATGCACATGTGCAGATTAGAAACCTGGTTATGTCTATTCATGGCACAGAAAGATCTCAGGAAGAAAGCTATGGGGAAATCCAGCTTCTCTAATCCCCTACCCTGACTGCGGAAACCAGGTTTCCCATGTAGAGTTCAGAAATCAGTTAACTTGGAAAAGCAGACTGTAACCTGGTTACTTGAGTGCATGTAAATGTACCGTATGTCTCTGCTTCTAGCTGAAAATCTCCTTCAGATGACCTCATCTAATGTCATCATCTATTTGCTCTTACTTCAGAGGTTGTAAAAGATCTGACTAATCGTCCCACCAGGGGGAACATGCCAAGAAAACTCAGTAGTGATAAAATGCCTTAGACAGGTAAAATATGGAGCATTAAAAGCTGACTTTTAAATACAGCTTTGTCCAAACTGGTGAATAATGAGGGAAGTTGAGGGAAAAGTTTTGGGAACAGCAGTAACTTATAATACACATACTGTCTGGCAGTGACACAGTGAATTGGTCCCCAAACCATTAAAAAATGCTATATTATATATCCTGCATGTACAACTGCTGTCAGGAGTTAAAACTGCTTGAGAAAACAAAAACAGCCTATACCAAGCCTCCGTGAAGAATAAACAGTGATGTATAAAGCAGGAGAGCAGCTTAATCCTATAGGTGTTTGTGTAACCACTCAATAAGACATTTTACTACTGCAGTATAAGACGCGTTTATGGTATATACCAAAAAACTGACATTAATGAAGTTCAGTTCTGATAAAATCCGAATCACAGCTGGATTGAGAGCATCATTAAAACAGTACATACTGAGGAACGACAGCTGCTCATTGATAACTTTGATCCACTGCTCACAGAGTCCCTGACTGGCACAGTGGAAGGTGACATCACTGCATCGCCACTGGTGCTGCCTTGTCCTCCTGACGTAAAAAACTGTAGAGAAATAAAACAGTAAAAAAGACACTTTATGTTATAACAGACACTGCGGGGCTTGAACCTTCAATCTTTTTGTTGCACTCCAGCCACTTACGAACCAATACATCATGGCTGTCAGACCAAGAATGGGAAAAGTTAAAGAAAGATGCTATCACCAATGCAAGAGAATTCCTAGTCTGATTTTGGGAGATAACACCAAATGTGCCAAACAAAGCCTCTGATAGGTTTTTGCATTATGTTTACCCTGCGCAATGTAAAAGTCCTCTCATTCTCATTGCACAGACTACATTCATCACTTCCTGGCTTTGCTACATTGAAGATCAGGCTTGAGAACGAACCACTCACTTTATCCTCATCAGTCAGGTCAATCAGATATGTGAAATGAAAGCATGAGGGAAATGAAGAAGTCAGTTAAGTACACGTACTGTAAAACTGGGAACAGCTGATATTCAAACAAAAAAGCAGAGATGGAGTCGCATAAAATCCTTCTAGGAACATTACTGAAATATTTACATTAGCACCAACATTTCTCTCGCTAAGCACTTTGACATTAGATTCACTCACTAAGCATTTCAAAGTCAAAGTATCACACTAAGCATTTTTTAAATCAAATTGAAAAGTTAACTTTTCAGGCAAGTTCTTCACTTCAAATCACTTACAGTACCTCATACTTACAGTAGGGCAGGCACAGACATGTTCAGAGTGGGTGTAAAATCGTGATGGGCTGTACTTTTGAAGCCAAGTTTTCCACAGATAGTGGGAATGCAATCTTGTCAGACTCAGCACACTCTAATGCCAGTGAAAGCTCGAGTCACTGAGGTAACATTCGCTTGTGATAAATAATGTAAATCCGATCTTGTTTGGATATAATCTAATGGTTCTAAATCACGTATTAGCCCATAAGTCACTGGCAGGCTGCCATCTTAGACCCAGTCAGCTAAGCAGTGACTGACTCTGTTGTTAATGTATCACTTTCAGACTTTAGATCTTTCCTTGGGCTTATTTCTAGTGTCAGATAACTTTCCATTGGTGCAGCTGAACACAGGCTTTTGACACATTTACCCAAAATGTAACTGTGATGTGGCATTAAAAAACTAAACTACATTACAATGTAAATGGCAGTGATGTAAACTGGCTTCAGGCTATGCTGTTGGACGGAACAAACAATGCTGCATCTATTTCTTAAAGGTGCACTTTAGCATTTTAGTATTGCTCTTCCATATAGTTTAAAGTGGTAGACATGAGACAATACTAAATCAATACTTCAGACTTTTTAGTCCCAAAAGTGCTGGGTACTACATTTTCCATGATGGCGCTTGTCATTTTCTCAGACCTAATGAAGCTCCCACAGAACTTAAGACAATATACAACAGTTTTCAAAGGCTTAGTAGTACTCTCTGTGACAAGTACAGTGACTTTAAAGAAGAAGAAATTGTTAAGAATGTATATTTTCTTTACCTGTGAATGCATGGGGATACAGCAGGGAGTGCTGATTGTTTTTTTCCTGACTCCTGGTATTTCTGTGGTCTGCTTCGGTCTTGTGGACGGCCAGGATTTCACACACCTGCACACCATGGCTGTGAGCTGCAGAGACATTAATGAGTTGCATAAGAATCAAAGCATGATGTTTTTTTTGATGGCAGTTTACGGTTTGTACACACATTTTCCACATGTACATATACACACATCAACATTTGTGTAGGTTAAACAGTCGTGCAACCTCTTTAAATTTTTAGTTTTTTGTGTAAAAACATAATAAAAATAATTGGATCATAACTGGTCTTAGTATTAAGGAAAATACAACCTCAGACAAACAAAATGTTTTTCACAGTGTCATATTTTATTTAACAAAAATGAAGCCAAAGTGAAAAAAATGTGTGCCAAAAAAGTGCTTTTCAAAATTCAGTAGCTTTTACATCCACCTTTTGCTTGTACATCCACCTTTAGTGGCAATAACTAGCTAATTGTTTCTTCTCAGTTTCTCGTATCCTTGGCCCATTCTTCTTTACAACATTGCTTTCATTGAGGGTTTTAACCATTCGCTTATGCACAGTTCTCTTGAGGTCCTGCCACAGCATTGCTATTGGATTGAGGTCTGGACTTCGACTAGGACATTTCAATTGATTATTTTATTTTTTAGCCATTCTGATGTAGATTTGCTTTGTAGCTTTGAATTAATATCCTGTTGCGTGACCCAATTTCAACCAAGCTTTAGCAGTCGGACAAATGGCTTTCTCCTGTCAACCCTTTCAAATGAACTGTACTTGTTCAGTCTTCTTTTAACTGTGGTGTCGTGGACTTTAACATTTAACTTGCTCAACGTGGCCTGTAGGGTTTGAGATGTAGCTCTCGGGTGTTGTTGTATTTCTCTGAGCATTGCACGATCTGACCTTGGGGTGAAAGTGCTGGGACGTCCACTCATGGGAAGATTAGCAACTGTCCTGAATACTTTCCACTTGTGAACAATCTTTCTCACTGTAGAACGCTGGATTTCAAATTGTTTGGAAATGGTTCTATAACATTTTGGGATGTGAACCAACAGTAGCTTCTCTAAGACCATTGCTTACGTCTTCCTAATTGTTGCATTGCATCTTCTAATGTGAAATTGGTCAAGACAAACCTTCAATTAATTTTTGGGAAAAGGTTTCTTTTTGTGACCATTCCTTTATGTAATGACAAGTTGGCCCTAATATAATAAAAGAAGACTGCAAACACCAAAGATATAGACAGTAGGTACAACTCTGATCCCAGCCTACACCATTTAAATCCATAAATTCTGAGTATTAAAATACAACAAAGGGTTATGCTACAGAACATATTGAAAAGGATACCTTTGTACAAGGAAATGCCAATATTACTCGCAATGAATTTAACTGACCTCTTCAACTGCATCACATTCAGACATTCCGGTCTCTCCTGCAAATTTATTCAGCTGATATGGTGAAATGGATGGGAGGAAGGCATGACATATTATTTTTCTCTTGGGAGTCTAAGGGAATAGGATTTCATTTCTTTCTCAAATAAAGATGATGCACCATGCAAGCATGAATAACTTTATGGCCACCGATATTCACATTCTGACAAATAGGAAGAAGAGTTATGGCCATGTGGGTAATGGCTTTATTTCAGAAAAAAAGAACAAGAATGAGCAGTTTCATTCGAACAATTTGAAAAATGGCACCTAGTGCTGTGCCAAAGTGATTGTTGGTGTTAAATTAAAGATACTTTTAAATGAAATTTATTTCATTCATTGTGATTTTTGTATTCCATACAATTTCTAAATTGCTTATCCTGGTCATGGTCCATGGGAACTAACATTACCTCAGCATGGGTCAGGGCAATTGTGGATCACACATATTAAGCGTACATGTGCAGTTACAGTATGTCTTCAAACTGAGGGGGAGAAGTCAAAACACGAAGCGCTGAAAAGCTTTGTCATTAACTTAATTTGACAAATTGGCTAATGCAGTGTCCAAGATCACACTCCACAAGTGCAAGTTCAGTTCATCCAAATAAAGTAGTTCACATTTAGAGTTCACAGTTCCAAAAAAGGTTCTCGTTCATTTTTCAGACATCCCACCCATCCTTTATTCTTCATAAGACATAAAATACTGGTTCACTTAATGCACTGAAGACTTTTGCTGTTTGGTTAAGCCTGGTATGGCCAGTGGCTTAATGATGTTGGTAGTGTTAGCAAGAAAACTCTATGTTAAGCAATTTGTAATTCACATTTGCGGCCACAATGGCTGCTATTGAGTGAACATTATGTAGGCCCCAGCATTAAAGGTCATTAAAGCGCACATTTTGACTAATCAAATGCATAGGGGTCACTGATAGCATTAGCAAGTTATCCCAATACACCATGACAGTGTGACAGTGAGCTAGCACAGATAAGGAGCATGAAACAGAAGCAGCTAGATGGAATTTACCCTTCATGAATTTACACCTGTTGCTCAAATGTATCCTTTGACAAAGTACTGCTTAACCTAAATCCTGACAATGAGATTTAGGTTAATGTGCTCGAGATAGCACTAACATTTGTGGATATTTCCAATGAGTCTTAAGGGAGTATCTTACACAAACAGACTGCTAAGGAAGTATATTGTTTGAGCTGTTGATTTAAGCGCACCTTCTACTGACATGCATGAGACTGTGAAAAGTAAAACCCAGGAGAAAATGGCTGATGCTCAAAGCTGATTTTATTGATGCTGTAAAAGTAGTGCAACATGTCATATCTGCAATATTAATAGTTTGACTTATTGCTAAGATTTGCTGACAAAATAGACATGGTGTATTAAGCAGGATGTTCTATGGTGTTAAATCATTTCATGCAACTATAAACAGATAAGACAAAGAAGATTACCAATGATAAAATATTGATACTAACAGTGCTGTGAAAAAGTCACACTTAAATGATTCAGATCATCAAACAAATTTTAATATTACATGAAGATAACCAGAGTAAATACAAAATGCAGTTTTAAAATGATGATTTCATTTATTAAGGGGAAAAACTGTCCAAACCTGCTGGGCCTCTGTGAAAAAGTAATTGCCACCTGAACCTAATAACTGGTTGTGCCACCCTGGCAGCAACAACTGCAAACAAGTGTTTGAGATAACAATAAATAAGTCTTTCACATCCCTGTGGACGAACCCTGGCCCAATCTTCCTTTCAGGATTGTTTTAATTCAGCCAGTTTGAGGTCATGCCACAGCATCTCAACTGGATTTAAGTCTGGACTTTAACTAGGCCACTCCAAAGTCTTAAGTCGTATTTAATTTTTTTTGAGCCATTCAGAGGTGAACTTGCTGGTGTTGTTTCAGATCATTGTCCTGCTGCATAACCCAAGTGTGCTTGAGCTTGAGGTCAGAAACTGATGGCCGTAAATTCTCCTTGAGGATTTTCTGGTAGAGTGCAGAATCAATTATGGCAAGTTGTCCAGGTCCGGAAGCAGCCTCACACCATCACCCTACCACCACCATGTTTGACTGTTGATATGATTTTTATGAAATGCTGTGTTAGTTTCATGCCAGATGTACCGGACACACATCTTCCAAAAAGTTTAATTTTTGTCTCATCAGTCCACAGAATATTTGCCCAAATGTCTTGAGAATAATAATAAGTTATTAGGTTATAGTGGTAGTTCTTTTTTTACTTAGATTTTTTTGCATTTCTCTTTGTTTCATATCTCAGCCCCAGAATTGACTGGGCTGTGCCAAAACACTCAGTGGAATAAATTATCTTATCTTGTATCTTGCACATTTACATGTTATGTTAAGCTTGTTGGCTTACAATGAAATCCAAAAAATGAAAAATGTATGATTTTTTTCTGTGTTAGCTTGATAGGCAAATCTACTTCTGTCAAAGACAAAAAAAGCATCATTCATCATTGAGTCAGTACATCCAGAGTCTCTCTCTCTCTCTCTCTCGCTCTCTCCAGCCATTTCTCTGGACCACTTGTTCAAATTAACCCCAGAAACAAGCACAAGCTAACAACATCAGTGAACTGTGTTAGGGAAGGAACTGGAAACAAAGCTGACATTCCCACATTTTAACATTGCTCCAATAACCCTGCCACACGCACTCACAGTGACATAAAGACACAAACTCAAATATACACACACACGAGTACACAATCCAATCTCCAAATACACAGAGAACACATGCCCACACTCAAATTCCCTACTTTTTAGCTCAGTGCAGTCCCTAAGCTACATGTTAAGCCCTCGGCCATACAAGGCAGATCCTCTCTGCTTTGCTCTGACATACTTTTCTTTGTGCTTGAAAAGAATCTTAGCAATGGTACTCAGCTAGTTTGCGCTGCCTATTCATACCACAGGGCTCAGTGTGTTACTGTGAGCCAAAAAGGTCTGCTATCTGCAAAAAGTCCGCTTTTTCGGGAACTGGGGGAAAGAGATTATTCTCTAAAGTCTGGAACTTGTTCTTCACTTAATAGGAGCATTCAAATGGTTGTTTTATTGCTCAGAAGCCATGGTGATCCTAAACTATAGAGAAGACAGGTGGCATTTTACGTCATGCATAGTGTTCCAAGAGGATTATTTATTATTATTAATAATTTACTTGTCACGAATATTTGTTAAATTTGTGTCACAGTGCCAATAATGGATATTGATGATGCTTCAGCTTTGGCTTATTCAAAATAAAAGACATGGATTTGACATCTGTAATAGTACACATAATATGTCCATAAACAGACTGTATCAAAACCATAAGTTTTTAAAGTAATTAAAGTAAGTAATTAAAAACAAACAAACATAGATATTGTAATTTCAACAACACTTAAGGCATAAGTGATTAAATATGCGTGACCTAGAGCGTGACGCTTTGTGTTTGTGTAACTGGCTCGCTATTCTCGGTAGAGCTCACTGTAAACATGAGACTGCCCGGTGATATTGATATCAATTTTCATATAAAGTTTTAGTTTTTTGAGTCATAAACAATAATGTTTTTTTTTTCCAAACTTTCCTGATATGCCAACTGTATTCAGTTTTCCAGCCTGGCACTACTATGAAACTCAGACTGTATTCCATCCTCATGTTTCAGCACTATTGTGTCTTTTCACACTTTAAAATCACATCATATACAAATTTTTCAGGGCACCCAGAAATAAAAGAAAATCTGTGTCAAATAGACAATTACAATAAATGCAATCATACAGGATTCAACAAAGAATGATTTTACTGTATTAGTGAATGGGGGAGTTTCTATTGCTGGTTCAGTTCAGTTTTGCACTGAACCAAGGTAATTGTTTCCAGAGAGTAAATAAGTGTATTTCCCAAAAGACAAACTTTAGCATTTGAACCTATTTACCTAATTTGTATAACATTTCACTTTCCAGCATGCGAGGTTCAAGCTGACTGCTTAGGAGTGCGGCCATGTTCAGAGGGACATCAAATGAAATGAGGACAAGGAACAACACAGTGGTGGTTCCCTTAGCCAGGCATGTGTAACTCTGGACCTCAGATTCTGACAATGGCAGTGTGTTGCTTTTCTGTGAGTGTGAATGTAATCCCTCACTCTGGCATTGTTAGTGCCTTTTCCACCAAGCCAAAGTAATCCAAGTCCTTAGAGTGCTACTGGTTTCCATTGTAACCACATGAGATGGATTAACACCTGCGATGAGAAGTGAACACCGTTAAAGGGCCTGAGCCAGTTTGTAGATTTGCACATAGTCTGGGAATTTGTTATGCATATCACTATATGCATGTGGTGATCTGGTGACCCTCTAAGATTTACCTTGTGACTGTCTGGAACAGTCCAGACTCACAGGCTGGAAATCACTATTACACCACTATATGTAACCTGTATGTTCTACCATTACAACTAAAAGCTACATGTGACAATGCAGCTGGGGGCAACATATAGTGTCTGTTCAGCCTGTGACTGCATGAAGGAACTGTGGGATTTGGAGGAGCCTGTCTACATCAGAAAGCACTGATAGGTTGTTTAAGAATGCCATTTTAGAATACAGAGGAGAAGGACATAGGCATAAAGTTTAAACTTAGTGAAGCAGACTACTGACTACATAGAAGGATATAAATCCTGTGGTACTCAAAAAGTACTAGAAATCACTGCTCTTGGCAATAATTGTGTGATGTAATAATGGAACATAAAGGGTCTCTGTGTCCATATAATGAAGCTTAGAAGGTCAGTTACATTTTGGTCTTTGTTAGGGAGCAACACTGCAACTCAATGGAAAGTTCGTAAAAAGGAGCCATTACTAATTTTGGAAATCGTATCAACACTGATTTGTACCTTTGTACAAAAACATGTAGCTGTGCAGGAACTTTCTATGCTAAAACATGTTACTATTTCAAGTGCTCCTGCTTTTTAAACTGTTTTGTTTTGTAACTTTTGTTGTTTCACCAGTTCCTTCCAGTTTTGAATGGGCTAATTCATTGAGATTAGACTTCCCACTGCTGTCTTTAAGCATGGATTGATCCAGTGGCACTGTAAAAGTATTTTGGTGTGTTTCTCTATTCGGCCTGATATTTTGTTTCCGACACTGTATTTTATTTGATTCATGTGACAATTGACAACAGCACTTTAACAAAGGTAACTTTAGTTAGAGACTACTTTGTAGTGATTGTGAAAACTATTTTCATTGCATTCATGAACCAGTTCATCTTGCTTGAGATGGACTCACACTTCACAGGAAAATAATAGTTCCTAACAACGTCCTGCATGGTAACAACAACAAATTCCCCATCACACCTACATTTTTAAATAGGGTGTCTTAAAGTGTTCCAGTCCCAGTTGTTCTCTCATCAGCTGAAATGTAAAATAAGGCCATGTGTGATTTGGAGATGATTGTACTGTAGTCAATTTGATCTTAAGTCAGAATACCATTCATGTGTTTGCACAAGAGACTTTATTTGCTTATGTCTCTCACATCACCGTGCTTGCCCTCATCTCAGTGCTTTGTGAAGAAGCTGTCATCATATTCACATTCCAATGCAATTCTCTGCACCCCTCCCTTTACAAGGTGTGTTAACTCCTTACTTTAAAGTGTTCGCTACTGACAATGTCTTAGAGGACAAGTCAGAGCAAGAATAAGGAAATGCTTGCCTCTCCCACGCTATTAATATCTTTGTGTCATTCCTGTTTATGTACAGCACTTCTATTGGCATGCAACATAGGTGCAAGAGAGAGATATTTAACTGAGGCAGTAAAACTGATAGAACTGTTTGCGTTGTTGGCAGCCTAATATAGCCACATATTAGCTAATGTGAGGTTCATGTGAGTTTTGTACTGCAAAATGTCCGAAATATGAGTTATCAAACAATGTGTATGTCCTCTAATGCAGATGCTCACCATCACGTTGTCACTATGGTTGACTTATTGTTTACAGTAATTAGCTGTAAAGGTCCTACTCTTTGCTTCTATGATGAAAGGGATTGTTCAGAAGTGAAATAGTTAAGATGAAAACCATGAATACAAAGTGCAATGTGCATGGTTTAATTCTTGGCTGGAGGACCTCTGTTGCACATTGTACTCTTCTCTCTTTTTACTGTCTCTCTAGACTGTCAACTGCCAATAAAAAAGGCAAAATGCCAGCAACATTTAATGGAAGACTCTGTATTGCTGGCAGTAGAGTTTACCCAATCTCCAGCTGTTGTTTTCTGGCAGTGTTTATTTGTCTGTATCTTTCTCCCTCCCTCTGCAGCAGTCTCTCAATGTACAGACAGGACTGTGCATTGAGCACTGCAGCTTTAGATTACAAAGCACAGATCTGCCTGGGTACACATTGCAGTGAGCTGTCAAACAAGATATGGATTTCTCCCAGGCACAGTGGGTTTGTTAAGGCAATGCTTAGGCAAACAGGTGGAGGATAGAGGACAACCAAGGTGTAAGGTATATTAGAAATGGTGCAATGATACTTCTAGCAACATATGTGCAAGTCATTACTTTGAATGCAAACAGCAAACTTACTTTTTGCAACAGTTTGATGCAGACTTACAATTGTTTGGGCTTTTTTCACACCTGCTAGATAGACTAACATCAAACTCTCTATAAGCATTAATGTTCCCCTACGGGGCGTATTATAATTGCTTTGTTGATCCCCTGACCGTTCCTATGGTGCCATCATCAAGTCACCAAACTCCTGCAGAGCTGATGTCATGCTTATCAGCCTCATCTGCAGTTGGACTAGCAAATATTAAAATGCTAACATAGCATAGATATACCAGCATGTTAGCATGCTGATGTTAGCGTTACAGTAGATCAAAGTTCTGAGTGCAATCTCACAGAGCTACAAGCATTCATGTAGACTTCTGCTGATTGTTTGAAAACCCCTGAGAATTGTGTATCTGATGTACAATTTATAGAACGTTGTTTTACTTCTCAGCTTGTTCTATATGAAATTGAACATTGGCTTTTATTACATCTGAAATTCTGCATTGCTGCCACGCTATTTCAGCCAGATCTCAAAAACTACCAGTATCTCTGTAAATGAATCCCTCACTTTAACACATCGGATCTGTATCCAGCTCTGCCATATGGGAAAGCAAATATCTTAAAGCCCCCTGGCCAAGAGAGATATCCTGGCTTAGAGGGCCTGAGGAAATACTACACACTAAGCATAGTGATTTGGAGTAAAGGAGAAACAATCTCTAAAGCATACGCCATGATTTATTCAAGACTGTTTCTTCAAGATGGGAGTGTGCATTGTATCAGAGGAGTGACACAGGCATTATGTGGACATAGGATTTAATCTAAACTCAGAGGCTATGCCATCTCACTGATTGGATTTTGTTTGTGCGTCTGTGAGAGCAAGTCTTTGTGTATACGCACATAACATTTCTGGCTAGGACACCCTGTCTTGTTGTCTACTCTGCAAATCTGATTGACAGATGCTCTGATTCAACCAAACTCACTTAAATGTCAAACAGTAACATCCACTAATGTTGTCTAAATGAAAACATCAAGGCCAGAGTGATGGCCACTGCTCATAACAATTCCTCCCGGCATTCATAGCACTTGCAGTCAGTTTGATGTGAAGAAAATATACTGGGAATAAAAGTAGAAAACAGATGGAGTCACGGCTGTTTTTCTGCACTTTTTCTATCTTGTCTGCTGTGGATTGACTGATATTTGGTCTAAATGTTGTTTGATAGATATTTTAAATTTGGACTAAATAACACATATTCACCTGATATCCCAGCTTGTTTTGTCTCATTGTTTATTTTCAATTCAAATTTAAATATAGGTGACGCATAGTAAACAATCCATCCTACTCTCGACTTACTTATTTATTTGCAGTATTTCTGCTGTTATGAGTACTGAGCCTGTGAGCATGCACGTACAGAGTTGGTGTCTTGACACACACGATATTTCAAGGACATTTCGCCAATTAGCCTGAGACAGCTGTGAAATGTTACAGCTTCAAATCTAAGGCAAACATACAGTACAAAGAAAGCAGAGACGTGTGGAAAGTTTGTGCAGCCTGTTATGTAAGTCAGCAATATGTACACTACATGTACGCAAGAAACAGTATTTCTTGTTTGGGTAGGAGCAAAGACATAATGGAAAATTGGAGTCATTCGCCAACACCACTGTCTTCACTAATGTCACAGACTAAGTAGACTTTATTGACTGAAAATTATAACCTCATGAGCACATAAATAAACAAATAAACATACTTGGTTGTATTAGCAGTGTCTCATGGATATTTATTACAGGTAAAGTCATGTTTGATTCCTAGCTACTGGGCAAACTGACCTGCTCCTGTCACAGTGATCACTGGGTGGGGGTGTGGGGGTTTGATGCAGTCGCGTTGAACATTGACTCAGTAAATGTCTTTATGGCAGGTTATTATAGGGCGCTTGATACCACTTTGAGGAAGGTCAATGGACAGGTTTAAACTGAAGTGTGCAGTGCCAGCTGTAATCACTCCACTCGATATGGTGCAGTAATTGCAGACCAGGGAACTCATCTAGATGAACAAACATTAGCCCCGCGAGGTTAAAAAGACGCTTGGATTAATATAAAGTTGTCTGATGCAAAGAATGGAAAACATCAAAAATACAGAGCACTGCTCAACAGCCTGAAACTCCTTGCTTGAGGGATATTTTATGAAGGTTCAGGAACTTTTGAAGTGGGCATTGTAGTACTGGACACCACTAATTTATCTAGCATGCTAGCATTTCCCTAGCATTTTCGTACACTTATCTTTTTATCTATATTTGTTAACTAACTTAGTAGCACAACTTCTACTCACATGCATGAGACTGTGGAAAGTAAAACCCAGGAGATAAATAGCTGATGCTGAAATCTGATTTTACTGATGATGTAAAAGTAGTGCAACATATCTTATCAGCCACATTAATAGTTTGACTTATCACTAAGGTTTGCTGACAGAATAGACAAGGTGTATTTAGCAGGATGTTCTATGATGTCAAAATATGATTTCATGCAACTATAAACAGATAAGACAAAGGAGATTACCAATGATAAATTACTGATACAGTGCTGTCAAATAGTTTTTTTCACATATTTGTTACACTTAAATGATTCAGATCATCAAACAAATTTTAATATTACACAACGATAACAACAATGCCAGATCTAATTACTGCCAGACCTGTTGAATAGACAAGACATAACTTAAACAGAAGCTGTCTGACACTTAAAGATCTAAAAATCGCCACATCATGTCGTGATGCAAAGAAATTCCAGAACAGATAAGAAATTAAGTAAATGACATGTATCAATCTGAAAGAGGTTACAAAGCCATTTCTAAGGCTTTGGGACTCCAGAAAACTACAGTGAGAGCTATTATCCACAAATAAAGATAACTTGGAACAGTGGTGAACCTTCCCAGGAATGGCCAGCCTACCACAACAATGACTCACCCAGGTCATAAAAGTACCTAGAACAACAGCTAAAGAACTACATTTTATATTTCATATTCTGTAGACTGATAAGACGTTTTTTGGACAACAAAAACTTTTTGGAAGGTGTGCATCTCCTTACATGTTCTGTAAAACTAACACAGAATTTCATAAAAAGTATAAATCACATTAACATCATACATGGTGGTGGTCTGGGGCTGCTTTGCAGCTTCAGAACCTGGATGACTTGCCATAATCGAACTATGAATCATGAATTACGCTACCAGAAAATCCTAAGGGTTCATGACCTCAAGCCAAAGCACACTTGTGTGATGCTGGAGGACAAAGATCAGAAACACACCAGCATGTCCACCTCTGAATGGCTTAAAAAAATGAAGGTTCTGGAGTGACTTAAACAAGCCATTCATGCTGAAAAACAGTGTGGCTGAACTTAAACTATTCTACAAGGAAGAGTGGGACAAAATTCCTCAGCAATATGAAAGACTCATTGCCAGTTACTGCTGCCAGGGGTGGCACAACCAAGGTTAGGGGGCAATTACTTTTTCACATAGGGCCAAGCAGGTCTGGACAGCTTTTATTCCCTTAATAAATGAAATCATCATTTAAAAACTACATTTTTTATGTGCTCGGGTTATCTCTGTGCAATATTAAAATTCATGTTCTGAATCACTTAAGTGTAACAAATATGAGCATACTTTTCCACAGCACTGTAGTTTGCATGGATATATAGTTAACATCTATCTCTACTAAAAATAAATATACTTTGGTGAATTTAACATATTTCCACTTGTTATAAGTATAACTTGTGCAGTAGAACTTGCATTAGTCCTACAAAGAAAGTATTTTAAGAGCGTTTTTAAATTCGGCCTCCTTTTACCTTACCACACTTCCACGCATAAACTCAATTCATTTTTCCTTTTCACGTGCTATTTGCTTCCACGGTGTTCACATCTTTGAGAGCTCAGTGGGGCAGAAACCCCCTTTCATGAATGAGTTAAATATTGAAGGAACTATTGTTCACTTCCTGGTGCACTTCCTGATGGTTGCTGGTTAGAAAAAGAAAAAAGAACCTCCCAATTATCTCTGTTTGAAAGCATACCTGTGTGACCTGCTCTTGTCTGTGCACAGATCCCGAGCACAGCTACAACACCCGGCTGTTGCTCTCTCAACATGTGCATGACCCTGATAAGGAGAGCACCGTGGGAAGACAGCTGCTTCAGACTTGTTTTGCATGGGCTGCCAAAGGTTACATTAAGCTAAAGGCAAATTACTCACTAAAGGGAACTAGACTTCAGTACAATAGAACAACTTCACTTTTATTTTTTACCTAATCTGATAATTATTCTACTTAATGTGACATGTTTTTTTTTGTCTGAAGACATGACACAAAAGCAGTTTGACGAGAAATTATGGCAAAGCTGTCCAACCTATTCCCTCTTTCATGTTTAACTTACCTGTTTCAGAAGCGCTGCTGTTGCCAGAGCTTCGCTTTCTGCTCTTCTGGATTTCTCTCCATGCCAAAACACTGCGATTTAAAACCACTTCTACCTGTTTGCGCTTCTGAAAAAGCTTCGATGACAGCAATATGGCTTGTTTTTCCATAATCTCGCTCAGACGTCTCACCAATTACAATATCGTCCGATGATCATCTTAACTTTGTTATGGCCCGCATAACAAGACGCGTGTGTTTGAGTGTGTGTTTGACCGGTCTGATCTGTCAAGTGGAGATTTACAACAAAGATCGCCTATATAGAAGAGGAGTCACTCAATGGTTAAAAATGAAACGGATCCTCTTTATACTCTGTTGTACGTCACAGCAGGTGAAATCAGTTACAATTTTATTGCCCTCGGGGCGCAGTCAAAACAACACCACTGTCAACATAAATTACATAAGGGGAGAAACACACTTTCATCAATTTATTCTCTCAAAATTCACCCCATTGATAAAAAGGGGTAGAAAACAGTGTATTTGTTGGTTCTGGTTCGTGGCTGCCTAAACAGAGATGCATAGATACATAGATGTTCAGCTTCGCAATCATCATTAAAACCTGTCCATCTAATGCCTTTGAGAACATAAATGTAGAAGTAGTGACCAGATGTTGGACTTGTGGAACAAAAACTGCAGTCGGCTGATTTGAACCACCTAATGTGGTCACTACATAAATGATACATCAGGATTTTATTACCTATTAAAGTTTTTAGAATTTATACCTGATAGAGTAGCTAGTAACTGTGGAGTAAACACTCTAGTAAAGTACAAGTACCTCATAACTGTACTTAAGTACTTGAGTGAATGTACTAAGTTATCAGCAATGATTCTCAAGCTCATTGATACTGTAATTAACTCTTTTATTTGTAATTTGTTCCTGTGTGTGTTTACTCAGGGCTAAGGAACAAATAACAGCAGGCATAACGTTTGCAATGGCAAGAAAAAGTGACAGAGTGAGACCTCCTACCTTTCGTTACCTATCATGTCTGCTTCAGTTCTGTGAAGACGCCGCATCAGCACATTGCGTAAACGCATAAACTCTGTAATTTATCAGTCAACGTGGTTTAATCCAGGCTGAAGTCGACGTGTTGTGACCTTCAGACACTGATCATTATGAAACAAAACCAATTAATGGCAAAGGTGATAATTAAACTGTGTTTCAGGACTTTCCCCTTAACATCCTTACCTGATGATTCAAATATTTTAATACTAAACGTATTTTATTATATCACACATCTCTGCCCTAGTAGTATTTGTGTTTGTGCTTGCTTTTTAAAAAAAATACTTTTGAAAGTATGACTGTGTATGTCTGTAGAGCAGAAGGGAGTGAGAGATGGTTGAGGAAAATGGAAGCTGTTTCTGTCAAATCACAAACTTCTATGAAGTATTTTAAGTTCTTGTGCTTCACAGCAAGGCAGTGGATGAAGAAGTGTTTTGAATCACATTAACTGATAAAACATTTACTGAAAAGGTTATCACAGTGGATATAGTAAATCTATGAATCCTATTTCATGTGTTGTTCATTGTCTTGTATTTGTCACTCAATATTAGTGTGACAATAAACACAAAATATTGTGTTGCAACGTACAATCACATGCTTTTTTCAAAATAAAAACAATAATCGCTGCATGTTAATAATGAGTAAGTGTAAAGAAGCAACACTGTGCTGACAAAAACATATTTAATATCAGTTTCTAGCCATAACACTGAGCTCAGTACTTCAGGTTAAGGTGTAAAGTTACCACTACATGGTAAATTCCAAAACATTATAGGGAGTGCTTGACTTTTCTTTAAGTGAACTGTTAACACCCTTACAGAGGACGTGTCACGGATTTGCTAGCTGAACCCAAATCCGAAGACTGAGGCAGTGTGTAAGCAGTTTATTCCAGTTCCTTATGTGTCTCTGCAGGTCCAACCATTTATTGTCATGACAAGTTCACTTCTTCTGGTGTGGTTATGGATTTTTATAAAAAGTTTGGAAAAGAAAAGTTGGTTTAGAACCTCAAACAGTGTGGACTGGGTCAACTAAAATACAACCCCAACCTCATATTGGCCTCCTGTAGCTGAGAGTAGTGCCCAAGTGATTCCTCTGATGCCTTTTCATTAATAAATGCATTATTTAATCATTAATTAAGAGACTAAATTATTTTATAAAGTCTTTTTTTAATGTTGAGTGGTTGTTACAGCAGTGGTTCAGCTAGTATAAGATAAGAACAAAATTGAGGGATGTACCATTAACTAAACATCATTAAAGCCTATATTTAAACCACTGTGAAAATGCTGATGTGAGAGTTTTCCCTCTCTGCCTCTGGTCCTGATGCTGGTGGTCTCTCTTGTGATTGACACAGTTTCTGTCAATACAGCGAAGAAGGTGGACCATGACGTCAGGGCTCCTTAAGGTCACGTAGCAGCAAATCTCACTTATGATTGGCTCACACTGGGGAAATGTCGATCCAACCAATCAGAGCCGCTGTTGCTCGCCGATTAGGCAGTATCAACATGGCAGCTTTCTGAGTTTTAGAGGAGGGAACCTGGTGTAAATAAACACATTTTTCACGTTTTACAAATAGCGACAGCGTTTGAGTGTTTCTGTTTAGGAGTGGTTGTAGTAAAGACGGAAAATGTCGAGTGACGGAAACAAAAAACAGTTCTGGAAACGAAACGCAGCAAAGGTTCCTGGCAGGTGAGTGACGTGTTCCCTCCTGTTGCCTAGCTTAGCGTAGCTAGCTAAAGTAGACTGACTCTGCCTTGTAGAGCTTAAAGCGAAACTTTCACTTTCACCGACGGCCCTTCCGCACTGTATAAAGTATAAGATTGACATCCCTTGTAATGTAAAAACTACTGTGGTAAATTAACGCTAGTGTCAGTCACAATTCCCCCCTTGCTCCTGTTAGCTGGCTAAGAGCTACGTTGCTAACAGCGGCTAATAGTCGAAGAAAGGTAGTCACCCCGCAGTTTAAAAAGTTGTAAGTAATGATATAGTAACCATTTTATAGAGCAGAGTATCTGCGGTTTTTCAACAAATTAATACCGTTGTGTCACACGCATTTGCAATATAACTATGTAAATGGCAATGTTTTGATTCAGCTGAAGCTAACATTACTAGCTTGACAACCAGTAATAACTTCCTTAGCTCATTCATTTAAAGGTTTTTCCTCATTTTCCCAGCATTCAACATGTGTATGGTGCACAACATCCACCTTTCGACCCACTCCTTCATGCTAAGTAAGTCAAATGTACTTCGTCTTTTTTGCCTTGGTAAACTTTGTGTTTCTGTGTGCTAACAGTGTAGCTCTTACCCCACTTTATGCAAAGCGACGTGGAGGTTATATTGTTGGCCTCCCTTGCTTTTGCCTTAAGTATTTTTTAAAAACAGTTCTGTCTCCATATAACAATATATAAAAGTGTCTCACCTCATCATAGAAGTTTTGAGAAGTTTTCATTACCAGATGGTGTTTTGACAAAGGAACACGCTACCAGTCAAAAGTTTGAACACACATAAGAATGACCAATTTTTTCATGAAAAGATACATGTCTTTATTGCAATATGGGTTTACATTGATCAGGAATGCAATAAATTAATAAACTAACATTAACAGGCCTAACATACTATTCGAAGACAGTACTAATGTTTGCTGATTATAGGCCATCTCATGCTTATGTAGATATTCCTTTAAACAGCTGTTTCCAGTTTCAGTAGTCATTTACAGTTTTAACGGTGCTAACATTTTATTTTTT
>OMLM01020316.1:73081-85250 GCA_900302695.1 Helostoma temminkii | reverse complement strand
CATCTGGGTCATCAGAATCAGAGGAAGGAGACGAACTGTGAGAAGAGCTCGGCCTAACTGAGAAACGACAGGATGGACTGACACACACAAACACACACACACACACACACACACACACACACACACACACATCATTATGCTTTTTTAGTTGGCATTTAATAATTCAAACACTAGCCAATTATTTGATGATTGGCATGAAATGTATCTGTTATTATTCTGCTTATCAATAATCATCTTAGTTATTTTTAAGTTAAATAAATAAATAAATTGATGAGTTCTGCTGTTATGAGTATTTAAATGTGATCTGCTGCTTCATCTTGTCTTGCATTGTAGTAAATTGGGCTTAATACACTGTTGCACTATAATAGGCCAATCAATAAATGCAGATGAATATATTATGATTTCTTAATCTAATGTTTTAGAATCTAATGATTTAGAAATCGAATCTAATGATTTCTAAAGCTATGCATTAGACCCTAATGATGCTATGAACTCTGGTAAAAAATGGCATATTTCTAGACATTTAAATTAGTAAATTAATACAGTATCAGCATTTCAATTTCAAGTTCAATCACAGGTCTTCGGTTACAAAATATTAATTAACTTCTGCCCCAAAATTAAAAGGATTAATTACAGCATAAATATATAGCAAATATTTTGTTTATATTTCTCTTGATGGTGCAGTAAAACTCCTGACATACACACAAACTTACTCTCGTGTGAAGGTTCGAGTCACAGGTGAGCGGACAGGGGGCGGGACTTCCTGCCAGTCCTGTTGCAGTGGAGTGATGTCCAGGGGAGCTGGTTTCACTGGGAGACACAAGCAGAGACTTTTTACTCCCCATTACTTTCGATGCAGCGTTAACCACCAAACTAAGGACTCTTAATGCAATAAGAAAAGTGAATACATTGAATACATTGCTTAGTCAGATCAGAAAAGATTAATACGAACTTCTTTGTGTGTACAGCTGAACAAACTTGCCTACATGTCTGTTTTAATTAGTTTGGATCAGGGGGTGTGCGTCTCAAACATGGTGACTGGTGAGGCTCAGCATTAGCCACAGATGCACCACACCCATGAGGTTCACTGGGTTCCACAAAGATATGATTCTGAATTTCTTGAAGTTCTTTTCTGTAATAATTTTAAACTGAGCCTCCATATTTAACTCCTGAAATAAAGATGGGACTGACTGAATTAAGAGGTCAATAAGCTAAAGGGCAGGAGCTTGAGTAAGTAAGTACACTCATGAAGGAGAAACAAGAATATCCTTGTGCCAAAGTCTGAACAAACATGGTCTTAGATGGTGGATACTTAGACACCATCAGCTGAATTATTGTTGTTGTAACTAAACTGTAAAAGTGAAGAAATTCTTGTTTCATCAGTTACTAGTAGTTTAGGGCACTACCACCTCTCTGTGGACTATAGGTGTAATTGCATGTAGAAAAACAGATTTGTGACAGATTTATCTCGTATTTTATCCACTTGAAAATTAAAGCATCCTTATTAACATCTGGCTACTTGAATTGACAAGTTAAATGTCCAAATCTTCCAAGTTCATACTGATTTCTGCGGTTAGTAAAATTGAACAAAGAATGTAAAAAACAGTGTTTTGAGTGTGGAATATTAATGTTTAATGTGGATGTTTCTGTTACATCAAGTCAAGTCAAGAGATCTCTATATATAGAGTTGCGTGTTCAAGTGTGTGTGGCTGTCGTGTCACACGTCCTGTGGCTTTGTTGGGCAAAAAGGAAGCAGGTAAATAATTAAAACTTAAAGAGCCTGAAGGTGGGCAAGAGAGATGACAAAATGGCTAATGGAGAAAGACAGAGGGAGGAATATGGAGAGAAAAAGTGAGAGAAGAACAAAAGACAATATAAGACAGAGAGGAGAAACAGAGACAGTCCTTTGTTCAGATGGGAGACAGACAGACAAGAAATGGGGACATGGCCAAAAACTGGAATTAGAAAATAAGAAAATAATTCCTGGAGATTTTATCTTTATCCATTCAAGCTGTTTCTTGCTTGGATGACACTGACTGGAAAATGTTTTTGCAAAAACAGTTCATGTTTCTTGGTAACAAGGGGCAAAAGCTGAAACCTAAAACAGTTGTACCTTGGTTTGTCATAGAAACACTATGACCAGACAGATATTTGAGCTACAGATTGTGTTTAGTGGTGTTTTCCATATTACATCCATGGCCGATGGTTTTAACATCCATACATACTGTGTTTACAGTGTTTACAGTAAATGAACTGTGGTTAAGTTGAGAACAATTGTACTGCACTACTCTAACATCCACAACCTTACTGTCAAATGGTGCATTACTTAGTGCATCTACAAGAGTTTTTGCAAGGAGCATGAATTACATCACAGTGGAAGAATGCTATCTCCAATCCAACAATGTGTGACATTTCACAGAAAATGTAGTTTGCTCAGTTTAACCTCAGCTGCCCCATTTTCTGAATGAGAGCGTATGATGTGGTTGAAAACTCTGGAAAAAGCTAATAACTGGACCTCGACTCTCGTGCTTTTATGTTTTCCTAAAATGATTAAAACTAAACCCAAATTGAAAAATGACACTAAAACTAATCAACTGGTAGAACTGATTAAAACTAAACAGAAATTGAGACTGAACCTAATATATTATTAAAATACAAACAAATATGCAAATATATAACTATTAAAACCTTTGCTCTTACCTCTAGATTTCTGAGGCGCCTCTCCAGTGCTTTGTCCATCTTTTCTCTCTGCAGGCTGAGTGACACAAGCCCCTAGAGTGACACAGATGACAAACCAGAAATCATCCAAAACACTGTGCAACACTCAATAAATTGGCATAAAGGCTGTGCATAAATTGATGTGCTGACCAAAGAAAGTGTGGTTTGATTAAATATAATTTGATTACATTAATATGCTGTATTTGATTACTTTCTACATTTAATTAAACACCCAAAGGAATTAGTAAGGTGATCTCTGTAGTCATGGTTTGCTCAAAGGTGCTGTTAACTGACATCTGGAGCTGCTTTAAGTTCTTGAAGACGTTTTACCTCTCATCAGGTCTGACTGGCTGGATGTTTGAAACATTTCTGACAAAGTGATCTACCTATGGAGTATTACTGAAGCGATTAAATATGACATCATGATTCTGCCATTGAAGGCATTGGATTGGCCATAAATTATTGCTAATTTGCACTCACCTCTGGATTGTGGTTTTAGGTTGCGGTGGATTGGAGGGGGTATAGCTTCAACCTCCACTCCACCGCTGGTGTTCGTGGTATTTCTCCAAAGCGGTGGGGTAAGCGGAGTGGCAGGAGATATTGCATTACGGAAACCCATGTGGGCAGGTGGAGGCACTTGCCTCCCCAGGGATGCTAAGTCACTGGCAGCTGTGGTGGGGTGAGTGGGAAGGGATGAGGTGATGGGAGTCATGGGGACATAGTTGCCATCTTGCAGTTGGACAGAGGGATCAGATGGAGGTGGTGGAGGCACCCTGGAAGAGAAGAAGAAATTCAAATATTTAAACCTGCAATATGAAACTTAAGCTAGAGCTAGCATGGGACTTGAGATCAATCCACTCAGCTGTGTCCAGCCCTGTCTCTCCCTGCGCTGCTCTGTTACACTTTACCACACCCCACCGAGCACTTAGTAGTCATCTTTCTGTAACTGGAGTTAACAAGAATGCTCCAAAACTTTCTAATCAAGCAAAGATTATTGAAATTCTCGTATTGGTTAGAAGGGTCAACATTGTTCAAATAGTTTTTAGAAGCATTTATATATTCTATACATACATAGCATATCACTGTGCTTCATCAAAACAAAGTGAGATATGGATTTGAACAATCAAACCACTATCATGGCACTAACTAATGCATATATTGAAATCAGTTGAAATCATCCAGTCTGTTAAACAAAATCATTAAAATAACATAATCCTATTATGTATTATATGATGTCTCTTATATGACAAACCTTGGTGCAACAGGAGGCTCAGTGGTGGCAGCGCTCATTGGGACATAGTTTTCGTCTACGTCATCGTCCTCAGAGCAAACGCTACCCAGAGGAACCATCCCTTTATTTAACTGAGAGGAAAAGACCAAGAAACAAAGAGTAAAGAGAAAAAGTCAACATTTTGTTAATTCCCAAAAAAAACAACAAAAAGAAAAACCCCAAAAGGAAATAAATGATACTGTAATTCATTCTCGAGGTTTTGACTCTATCAACTTACAAAGTAACTGCTGAAGCTCTCGCTGAACTCAAACATGCTGGCTCTGTCAGACAGCGAACGAGGGATGTAAAAGGACTCACAACCTGAAACAGAATAATAGAGTTAACCAACTGAACCTCAGTGCACTCTTGAAGGATAATAGTGTAATAGTTTATGCTTTTCGTGTGATGGGAATACCGATAGTCATATTTGTGTGTTCTGAACACAGCTGGAGACTGATGGTTATTTAACTGTCTATCTAGCAGTAAGCATTAGACCTGAAAACGTGTGCAAACATACTGACTGTCAAAAATATACCCACTTGCAAATCTAAAGTTACCAATTAACAAGTTGTGCCTCATTGTTTTATCTATTTGCTCTTGCTTCCTGTCTTTGTGTTAAACTAAGGTGTTCACCAGAAAGAGCAAAAGTGCACTTTTCAAAAAGTCAAACATTAAAATGCTACATAATTCTACACGGGAAACTTCATGTTTTACACTAACCAAAAACCAACAACAGTGTGAAAATCATGTGTAACTTATTCAGAGAACATTTGTGCAGCTTTTACACCTGTGTTAACAGATAACAAACGTTATGTGGATCTCACGGTATGTTTTAAGCTGAGCTGTTATAGAGCCTGACCAGATCTGACTTGATAGAAAGGCTATTTTCTAAGAAAGAAAGAATTTGTGCACAAAACATCAAGCCTGAGCATGTACAAATAAAAGCCTGTTGTCTTAAATATGCTCCTAAGCTGCTGTGTCTCTTTCGGGAAAGAACACTGGAGAAAACTTTAGAAAACAAAACCAGGCTGGAAAGAGAGATTTAGCTCTTTATGCTTTTGAGTGGCAAAGTTCACGTCTTATTAATGTAACTAATGCCACCACATTATGGTTTAAACGGGCACAAACAGTTTCCATTTTGAGTATTTAATCCATCAACACTGACACTTATGCACACTAAAGCCTCATTATAATTACAGAGCTCTCTGATCTCTGCACAAACACCAGGTCTGAAACCTTATTAATACTCATACTGACTGAATTACAATTATACAGTGCTTGTAATGAATGTAATAAAAGGTACTGAGCAGCAGTGTCAAGCTGTCAAACTGTATTGTACGCAGCATACTCTAAATTTGTTAATGTGTACACTCTTGTTTAGTTTCCACTGCTCGAACTACACTGTTCGTGCTGCTAGCTCAGGAACTGTAATGTTAATGACTGCACACTAATGGGTTACGTCTTAAAATATTATCACCTGCTTGGTTCTTCTCCTCATTTTCTCATCATGGCACCATCTTATCTTATGATCAAATCAAATACCCAACAAACAATAGATGAAGCATTTACCAGAAAGCAGTTTTAATAAAAGCTGGACCTAATCCTGAATTCTGATTTGTGAGTTGACTATAAAAACACCCTGCATTACAATACACCAGAGCAATTGTTAATAAATAAAGAGCTTAGCTGCTAATATTAATATGTAACTGCATATTTAACAAAAAAGCAGAGGCAGTGAAAGAGTGCGAAGTGGAGTCAGTAAGTCAACACTGTTACATTTTATTAAGTGTAATCCATTCTTTCATTATTTAGCAGACCAGCATTTCCTACATGGATGATAAATGCTACAACATTATTGTTTGTTACGTTCCATTTTTGAACATAGGCTTATTTATTCAGCCGTAACCTGATGGGAACAAAATAATGCCAAGTTCTGCATGGCTGCTGAGAACTACATGCACTCTCACTTCGCTCGCTGTGGCCTGGGTTACTTGCTGTTGAAAAATCACCTGAGTTAAAATGAGATTTAAACTTTTACACATCTATTGTGACCAATCACACCATGATAATTTCTTATTCAAATATCAGTGTCTTATTGTATGTGTCCTAACCTCAACTAGTCTTATATAAATAATAAAAATTCACCCTTATGCACCTATAGAAGCATTTGAACCTGCAAATTAACACATTATATTTTGTTTGCTACATCCATAAAAAGCACAGTGTAAACAAACACATCTCCCTGCTTACCTGTCTGTGTACGTCCCGGCATAGTGATGGTGTTACTCCTCGGCAGACCTACTACTCCACTTTCCACACATCCATCCCTTCTCTCTGACCCTGAGGATCGAGGAAGCATAGCGGGTTCTGTGCTCTCGCCATGGGCTACAATGGCCAGGGGCTTTGGTGGGCGTGGAGGAGGAGTTGCAGTGGAGGCGTGGAGCTCTGCCTGTGTGAGAGAGTCCACACTTGGGGTTGACGATGGGCGGCGAGGGGGGTGTGACTGAGGAGTGGATGCTGGACGAGGAATCTGATAACCACTGGTGGCGTGCGAGTGCATATTTGGATGCACGTTGGAGTGTTTATCATTATCGAAAGGTATCGCCACAGAACGCAGTTGGAAATCTAAAGAGTGTTTTCTCGGGTGTGGAGAAGGGTGACAGCGGGGTCTGCCAGCTCTTTTCTGAAAGTCAGAGGTCACACAAGCATCCAAAGACTGGCTGAAAGGGCCTGTCATGGCAGCAACTGTCCAAGGGCTTGTCCTAAGACTGGCGGATGAGGAAGATGAATTATATGGGAGACTGTTGGGAAGGAGGGAAGGAGAGGAGGAAGAAGAAGAGGAAGCGGAGGTTGCAGAGGTAGCAGGGTTGAGATTGTCGTTGTAGTCTGTTTCAAGAGAGGTGGAGGATCCCAGAGGAGGTCTGGAGACATGACATGAGAGATATAAAGAGTCAGATAAGAATTTAAAGCAACAGTTTTTTGAAATATTTGTTGCACTTAAATGATTCAGTTTAGCAAACAAATTTCAATGTTACACAAAGATGCTGCATAATCTAAGTGCTCTTGAGCTTGACGTCAAAAGCTGATGAACATTTTTTCACAGGTTTTTCAGGTATAGTTCAGAATTCATGGTTCCATCAAGTTGTCCAGGTCCTGAAGCTGCAAAGCAGCACCAGACCATCACACTACCACCTCCATGTTTTATTGTTGATGTGATGTTCTTTTTATAAAATGCTGTATTTTTTTATGCCGGATTTAACGGGACACACACCTTCCAAAATGTTAAACTTTTGTCTCAGCAGTCCACAGAATATTTGCCCCAAAGTCATAATCATGATGTTTTTAGCAAATGTGAGAAACGTTTGGGTCACAGTTCATACACACACAGGGCCAGGCAGGGTTGGAAAGCTTTTTTCCTTACTAAATGAAATCATCATTTAAAAAACTGCTGTTAAAAAACTGTTATCTTTGTGTCTTATTAAAATTTGTTTGAAGATCTGAATCATTTAAGTGAGACAAATATGCAAAACAACAACAACAACAACAACAAATCAGAAAAAGCACAAATACACACAGCACTGCAGAAAGCATTAACAAAAGAAAGAAAGAGAAGTTCTCACTCAAACTGTTTCAGTAAGCATGTCATTTTCTCTGCTCCATTCAAATTTCCACATCTCAGCAACTATCTGGAGTGATAAAAATCTTTGCAGCTAAGAGCTAACAAAGGTGTAAATGGTTTAATGTTAACTGTCCCATGAAGGTTTGTGAAGTCAACTCTTTAAGAAACATGTGGGTGTGATCCAGGCTAAGATAAACCTTCCTTAGATTAAACAGGCCTGAACCTGTGAATTTTGCCTTCACTGTTTTCTTTTAGACAGAATCACAGTAGAAACATTACAGTAATTTTAGGCAATTATGTATTTTGGAGCAATTTATTTTGACATTAATCAAATCTAATTCTAATTTTGTTAAACAAAACTCATTAATGCATTTATAAATCAGTTGACTTACAACCTAAAGTTGTTACTACAGCTCCTCATAAAGGTTAATATTGAGACCATAGACGTATATACCCCGAAAACTATTGAGAGCCACATGCAAATAAATAAAATAAATAAATAAACAAGACCATTATGTTTTTTTTATGTCTTGTTGCGCTAACCTGATGTGACTCTGGCAGTGCGATAACCACATGTAGTCTTCCTCTGCATTGTCATCAGCCTCCATGTGCCTCATGCCCACTGGGTTGTAGGGAGGTGGTACCGACCCTGTAACTGTGCTGTTGGCGGCACTGCCACTGGTTGGGCTCATCACAGTGATGGAGGACGAGCCTGAGACCGGAGGCCTCTCTGAAACTGCAGCAGAAAAGTCACCATGTAAGTGCCTCGAAAGAGGAATGAAAACATTAAGTAAAACCTACAGTATGTCTCCCTGCAGGGCGTTACGGCTATCAGAGTGTTTGTCATAGCTATTCTGATGATTAACTGTTGCTGGGTCTCGTCTGACTAATGTTTAAAAGGTAAAAGAAAAATCTGGGGGTGTAAAGCTACAAAGAAATGAACTTACCAGAATCAACATTAGCCACTAATCGCATAACATACATAAACTCAAACTGTACATAGTGAGTTTGACAATGCTTTGCCAGATATTCTACCTCACAATGGACAGATTCTCATTTATTATCATACAACTACTGTACTGTACTGTAATTTATAATGTAACACATATACTGAAAGGTTACGGCTTATAATGTGTCTATGTATAATGTGTGCAATGTGTTCTGTAAATATGAATTCCCAGCTTAGATAAAACATGCATATGAGCCCAATATGTGATAAATATTAAGGTAGGTGGAAAATAAGTTGATCTGAGCATTAACATTATACTGTATATATACAGTAATGACATGACACGAAGGGATCGAGAAGCAAAATTTCAATAACCATCACTGTGAGGGTTAACATTTGACTTTAAGTCACATCACTCAGCATCACTCAGCATCCATTTTCCAAATGATTAAAACATCACTAAGAGTTGTAACACAGAATGCTGAACAACTCATTGTGCTTATTAAAGTCTAAGCTACTGTCACAAAAGGCTCAAATGACTGTATGAACTGTTGTAATAATGCACAATAATAATATGTGATAATTCTTTTAATATTTTAAAATATCAAACTGTATACACACCTGAGTCATAAACATACATATACATAATTGTCAAGACATTTTTGCCCATGTTCTCTCTCTTCACTCCTCCCACTAGTTTTCACACTGACTCAGCCACAACCCACACACTTACACACCCATGCATTTCAAATGCTAAACAAGAAAGGTGCAAGAAAATATTCCAGATCAATCCCTGCATCTACATTGTACCGTCATCTGTCGGGTTGAAGCCACAAAGCAGGCAGATGGACGTCACCCAGCGGTTCATGTCTTCTTCAGACTCAGCCACCAGGTACCAAATCCTCTCCTCCGTCCTCAGGTCAAAAACAAAACTGCTCTCCAGCTCCTTCTTTGTGAACGACAGGCCGGCATCCACCTGAAGGAGAAGGGGAAACACGAAAGAAGCATTTGAGCATTTCTGAAATACACAAAAGTATAGCTTTTAGCTATAGCTCCAAATGTTAAAAAGTAGAATTAAATGTTTGTTGAATAACAAGTATTACATTAAAATTAAAGAATACTGGTTCATAAAAGCAAACAACTACAACATGGCATCAGACAGTCTAGTGTCTATTTACCTGTTCACACAGGTTCAGGTTGATGGTTCTAATTGGCCGACGGGAATGCTGGTTCTTGTAGTACTGCAGGACGTCCGGCTCCCCAGTCAGACGACCACTACGCAGCACAAACCATCGCCTCTTCCATGCCTGAAAAGACAGAAGGGGCTTAATCAGCATCAAAATCTTTAAAATCATTATGAGTCAATTCAGTTATACAAAATAAAAATAAAATTGATAAGATATTATTAGAGTAATACGCAGTCACCCCGACAGAAAGAAATAAAGAGAACAAGTCAAACTGTGTATTACCTATATAGCATATACTAAATATACCACCTATATACAGACTACAAACATCACAAACACTGTGGCATTGCAACACCTATTAGATCACCCAGTTTATCAAAACATCCACCTCATCACCACAAAAGAATGCACTGGCTACCCAAAATGAAAATAAGCACCATAAAAGAAAACACTTGCAGCTAGGTACATGCAGAGTAGACATTCCCCCATAGATACATCAGAGGCTTTTTAAAACACATTTAATCCAGACACTCCAATAATGTGTAGACTGATCACTGTTTTTCTTAGACACTGATGAGTCCGGGATTGTGATAACAGAGTTGTCTGTTGTATAAAACACATTGTGTGTTGTGATACATTGCTCCCATAACTATCAGTATTTTCTGCAACTTGTGCTGCACTTGACATTCTGTGAGTTCAGCCCTCGTGCCTCACTTGTTGCCCCATGGACCATTGTCGGTAAGTCATCACCACTAACCGGGAGCACCCCGCAAGTCTGTGTGTTTCAAGATGCCCAATCCAGTTCAGGTGTTAACTCTTTTTGTATTTTTACCAACATCTAACACACAACAAGCCGACAATGACATCATTTGTTCACTTGTTATCTAATATGTCCCAGACCTTGACATGTGCCATCTGTGAACAGTTATAATATTTTAATTTATCTGTGCACCATATGACTTATGGAATATGTGTAGGAACATCTGATACTTAACCTTTAGCTTAGTTCATGACAATGCCGTCGTATTAGCATGGCTTAGCACAGCTGTCCACAACAGTGCAGTTATGTGTTCACGAGACAAAGCAATTAAATTGAATTAATACATGCCTGTGCTAGTGAGGCTAAGGTCTAAGAAAAGATGTACACTATGTTGCCAAACGTTTTCGAACGTCTGCCTTTACATGCACATGAACTTTAATGACATCCCATTCTTAATCCTTAGGGTTTAATATGGGGTTGGCTCACCCTTTGCAGATATAACAGCTGCGACTCTTCTGGGAAGGCTTTCCACAAGGTTTAGGAGTGTGTTTATGGGAATTTCTTAACATTCCTCTAGAAGCACATTTGTGAGGTCAGGCACTGATGTTTAGCGAGAAGGCCTGGTTCACAGTCTCTGCTCTAATTCATCCCAAAGGTGTTCTGTCAGGTTGAGGTCAGGACTCTAAGCAAGCCAGTCAAGTTCCTCCACACCAAATCATTCATGTCTTTATGGACCTTGCTTTGTGCACTGAATTCAATGAATTTGATGTTCCAAAACTTTCAATACAGTGCATATTAATTGTACACTTCAGCCAAGAAAAGAAAATCACCATCCAGATTCCTACAGGTTGAACACTTTGGACGTTATAGTCCAAATCTTCATATTCTCCATGGTTCTCTCTCTCTCTCTCTCACAGCCTTTCACTGTCGCTGATGTCTCTCCCATGTCAGACATTTTACCGTCCAGCACACATGAATGTTATCTAAACATCACACAGACACAATGTGAATCTCTAAATGTTTGACACATTTCTCGGGTAGCTGTCATCATGTACCAAGCATTCTGGGTAAGGTCAACCTAACATGAGCGAGCCACAGGATGACATCTCATATTTCACACATGAGTCACCACCCATGTGAAAGTGTGTGGTGCATGTGCTTGTGGGAAGCCTCCACTGTGTTTGTGGATTGAATGCAACTGCGTAAGTGGTATGTGTGGCAAAGACACCGCGTGAGAATTTAAAGGTGTGAAGCAGAGCATGAAGCAGGTTTTAATTTAAAAACAGCATGTGCACAGACACACACACACACACACAGACACACACCTACACACACACACCCACAATGTCCACATAGTGATCAAATGTTTTTTTCTGTTTAAAATAATCAAATGGTCTAGATTTGCTCTATAACATTGTAGAAAGAGACATAATCGGTGAACAAGAATGACTCAGAACACAGGACAGAGCTTTGTTCTTCTGTTTCTAAGGGTAAGTCTGTGCATGTGTGTGTGTGTGTGTGTGTGTGTGTGTGTGTGTGTGTGTGTGTGTGTGTGTGTGTGTGTGTGTTCCACCACCAGTCCAACAAAGCAAATCCATCCCTTACAATCCCTGTTTATTAGTGTTTCTCAACAAAACCAACGTGACTCCAAAGCCATGGGTCCATG
>OMLM01020316.1:38483-61034 GCA_900302695.1 Helostoma temminkii | reverse complement strand
CTTCAAACCTTCTTAAAGTGCGTACAGAGAGCTCTTAACTTAGCCTGAACAGTCCTAACCTAGGAGTGATTTAGGAAACTTTTTGGAACAACTCAAAGTTTTTTTTTTGTTTGTTTGTTTGTTTCTTTGTTTTTGTAATAAGACACATTTTCATCTTTCCTGGGAGTGGGAGCTGGCATGAATATAAACACTGTTACACATGGGCGCACATCACTCTAGCCCTATGCTTCATTCTAGCAGGCCATATGTCAGGGCTAGTCTAGACTATTTAGCAAAGTCATAATCCAGCATATTAGTAGATCAATTTAACATCTTCCACTCTAAAATTCACTTTCCCATTTATGTGTGTGACTTTTGCTTCCTTCACTTTACTTCCAAATTCAAACTTATTCCACTACGACCTGTGAAATTTGCAAAATAATACTTGTTTTACAACTGCAGGCAAATAAAATACAAAATGCAGAAATAAAGATGACAGACCTTTGCCTTGTTTGTTTGTTTATTCTCCTGTAATGCAACTGTCAGACTAAAGCAGTTGTATGAGCATGAAATAAACTGATTACTGTTTAACTTTAGTCATCATGTTAATGACAAGGTTTGATTTGAATGAGCACCTGAGTTACAACTCATTTGGTTTAATGGACAGATAAAGTAAATAATTAACTATTCCCTTTTATACAATAAAGATTCCTGAGATAATTATAAGTTATGATTATTTTTTTGGTGCTACCAAAGCTTTGGATCACATTGATCATGAAAAGTTATTCAACAAACTGCACCAACAGGGGTCCATAGAGTTTTAGTAAGAATTTTGGTTTTCAATGTGAGATGGGGGAAACTCTGTTCATGAGTAATATCATGATGGTTAGGAGTAAACACACAGAAAATCTGTATTTCCTTGTAAATTTGGCTGATAGATTTGGGATGTGTTCAGTGAAAGGATAAGTAGTAAAAGTTGTTGTATGGTATAACATGCCAAACAAAAAAGCACAAACATAATATACACTAATAGTGCATGTAGGGTACCCAGTCATCAATACGCAAAGAGGAGAAAGTGGCACACAAGTTATCACAACACAAACAATATGAGGAAACAGCAGCTCTGTAAAGTTACTTTAATTACACAATTTCAAAGTTGCACATTTGTTTAATCGTGGCTATTAGTTACCCTAAAATAATTAGTTACATGTCTTTATTACAGTAAAAATGGATTCACAGTATATAGAACGACTAATGAAAGAAAATAACACAGTTACTAGAAAGCAAGAGTTATTTATGTAAACTGGTGTAAAAATTCAGGTTCTGATTACTATATAGCATATAGCTTTAGGTCTTATAGGTCTTTGTTTATGCATAACTACCACTTCTAAAATAAATAATTATTACTTATGTGATTAAAACTTGCAATAACACGTATACATGAAATATATTACGTTTGATGAGCAGGACTCAATGATATAAAGACACATGAGATACTAAAATGAGCAAACCTTTACTGGTATTTTAGCCTAACAAATTCATAAAACAGAAATATGACAGAAATGTGTATCTGTCAACATGTTTAACAGTAATAATTCCCCCAAGGCATAAAAATTAATTCCACTTTTTGTCAATCTAATTTAATCCATGTTATCATTTGATGTTGGTCTTTCTAGTTGTGGAGACACTAAAGCTTCCTGAACCACTGAATCAATATGAAGCAGCTGTTTTGAAAGTGGTTCAGTGTTTTCGAAGCATTAGATACAGTCAAAAATGGCGACATCTGCTGGTCAGATCCTGGATATTGCTTCAAGCTTAATGTCACTACCTCTTACAACATGGTAATGTTTCTAGTTTTTGTAGATACAGCAGAGGTAACACTAGACTGCTTGGGAGAGTAAACCACATTTCACCGGTGACCACCACACATTTATTAACCTTTGTTTTAAACTCAAATATCACACCGCTAAACAGATTCCAAGCACACCTCAGCAACAGCACTCCCAGTATGGCCGCAGTGATGTAAAACGCCCTCTTCTTGGATCGGTCAACCCTCTCCTGTTTTCTGCCCTGCTCCCCTGGGCCTGGACGAATCAGAACACAGAGAACAGAAAGACTGCAGAAGGAGATGATGATTAATGACACAGGCAAGATGCATAGCATCACTGTTACTGATACTACTTTTTCTGTAGTGACAATACATGATCCCACAAGGGAAAGCACCCAAATGCAGCAAATGCCGATATTTTTCATCCTGATCCCTCTCTCTTTTCTCAGGTTTAGGTAGGTGATGGGATGAACGGCAGCCAGGTAGTGCTCCACACAGGTCAGAATGTGAAAGAATGTCTCTCCATACCAGGTGAAGATGTAAAGACAGAAACCAACAATTACCATTTGTGAATCTGTCCTATAGCTGCCACAACAAGAGAGGATGCACCCAAAGGAAAACATTATTTCCATGGTGGCCAGGTGGTAGGTGTAGATGTCAGAGTGACCTGTGGTTGCTGCTGTTGAGGAGAAGTGGTGCTGTTTCCATCGTTGGATACCATGGAAGAGGACCAGGATGCAGAGAGGGAGGAGGAGGAGGATGTTGGTGATGGTGTAAATGGTGAAGACCAGGGAATATGGCTCACTGATGAGGCACAGCACCAGGGGGGGGGAGGGCTCAGTAGAAGAAAGAAGAAGGGAGTAATTGGAGAAGGCTGAGGACATTACTGACATGTCTGGATGAGAAAAAGACACGGTGATCAGATTGAAATATACATAAATGTATGTATCCTGTGTTGCTATTTTGTTTTTTCTTCATTTTTCACAGTTCCTAGTTTACTGTTTTTTCCTTGTCAGGGTAAAAAGTGCAGTATGAACATTGTGAATTTTGAAAAATCCTTTAATTTATATCCTTGTATCTAAATGCCCATTTGCTCTGCAGCTAAATTCTCAGTGGTAATATCCTGTGGGATTGCAAGTGTCAGATATGTTTTATAATCTAAAGTTTCAGATTTACATATTTGTTTTTAAAAGAAGCAAGACTAAAACCTGAAAAGAAGTTGATAAAATAACCACTTTTAAGTGTTGGGTTTACAGGCACGAACCAGTCTTTTCTTTTCTCAAACCTTCATTCTTATATGGAGGAATCCTATCATTCTCATAAGCTTTCCAGTTGTTTCTATTTAGCACATGTAAATGCCCTGCCGGTGCTCATATAAGAGCACAAAACTGAAAATCCTTGTAGGGCTGTGTGTACAAAAAAGGACTGTCTCAAATTTCTTGTGAAATTAAAAGCGTTCACCAGTGATTTTGTAATGCACTTCCAAAAAAGTGGAGTACTTGTCAGACAGATTTGAAAATAATGTTCAAAATGCAAAATATGCAAAGGTGGCTCCGATATTCTGACTTCTGGAAAAACACTAGATCCTAAAACTGGCATCAAGCCTCTTACTTTATAAAACATGTTTAATGTCATTAGTTGAAATCTTAAATCTAGCCCAAATTTTAATATATCTTTTATAGTTTATAATACAATATCAACTATGCAGTGTAAGAAACTGTGCATTTCAGTTGCCCACAATTGTGAAATTAAGAAGAGGATGATCGTATCAAAAAGTAAAACCAACCTTTTCGGTATATCTTCCAAACTTGTTTTGTTTGCGTCTCCAGTGGAGCCCTGCAGCTTATCATTTGTTTCACATATGCTGTATGGTATGTGCTATATATCACAGCACCAAGCTGCCTCTGCCATATTCAATTCAAATATTTTATTTGCATTAGAAAAACAATTTGACAATTTGCCAATGAGAGACTGACAAATGAACAACTAATTGATAGGTTAACTTAAATTTTTAAATCTAAAATTTGAATAGATAAACTTGTGTGCATGTCATGGAAATATGACACAAATGGTGCTGTGTTCAATGATGTTTAATATATAGAGATGTAATATATTGATTACAATATAAATATTTTATAAATTAGCCTTATTTCAATACTTTTAGGACTGTACATATTTATTGATTATATATGTATTATTCATATTCATAATCTAATGTGTATCAAAATCAAATACACTCATAAACTACGTGAACTGGGTGTCTGTATAAGCATTGCTCTGTTGTTTTAGTGACATCTGTGACTGTGGTTTTGTGAAACAAAGTGCTTTACACTAAAAATCACACTAATACTAATTTATTTTTGCATGATTCTAGTTAAAATAGTCCAGTCTTTTACACGTGTAATGTTGGAAATACAGTAAAAGTGATACTGCATACTTATTGCCAAACAGCTTCAGTAAAGCAAGTTGTGACACCAGCTGATAACTGTGAAATGTTTTTCTAATGGTTAATGTATGTTTGGGTATATCTGTGTCACTTTAATAAAAGTTTAAGCGTCTTAAGGTCATTGTTTTCTAAAGTATGAGGTTTAGTCACCTTATGGTTTTAATGTTGTGATGGAGAGGGGTCAGTCAGGCACTTTGTCTATTACCCTTTTCCCATTCGTACCCTTGTTCACTATCCATCCATCCATCTATTTTTCTAACTGCTTGTCCTCTCAATGGCTGTGGGAGTGCTGGAGTCTATCTTGTAAGTAGCTGTCAAAGGTGGGGTGCTTCCTGGACAGGTCGCCAGGCTACGGGCAAATCCCAATTTCTCTTGTTCCATCCATGTTGCCCTCACTTGCATCCTAGTCCCTTTCATTAAAGATACATGGAGGGATGCAAGAAAACACATGAGGAGAGGGGGACTGATAAAACCTCTGAACTGTCATCTGTGCATCAGTTGTCAGTCTGTTATGAGCGATATAATGTGGAAGATCCAACATAAATATTTCATTAGCATCAGGAAAGAAGTGTGTTTTTTATATCGTATTTAGGCTGCCAAAGAAATATTGGAAAAATTTACTTAAACATAGATTATTCTTGAGAGTTCTGTAAATTACATAAAGAAGTAAAATTGCATTTGTTTTTTGTCACTCTGTGTATTCTGACTTGTTTTGGATAGAAATTTTATTTTATTTTTAAATGAACATCAATGTAAAATGAAATGTATTTACTGTTATATCTGGTTGACAGTGGAATGATGATGATGAATGTCTCGTACATAATTTAGGTAAATTAGTTAAATTTCACTTCCACAAATTTCAGTGGACTGGCTCCAAACCCTGCTTTCATCGTTTTATAGTTGGATCCAAACTGTATAAATAAACATGTGAAGAACCACATGTTTTGGTAGACCTTCAGTATCTTGACTGAATACAACTTCATGTAAGACTTAATATCATCAGAAACAATGATACCTACATTTAAACATGTTTTTTGTTTAAACATTTTGTTTGTTGAGTTTGTATTTGTCCTACAAGTCAGCACAGTCACCAGCTGTACAGTTATGCTTTTTTATAACAAACATGTTTATTGATTATCTGTGTAAACAAATATATTGTTAAATATATTGTGTATTTTTACTAGTTTAGATTTTCCTGTCTCATTGATGATGTTATTCATAGTAACAGATGTTACACAGAAACAGTTTCACTGAGACCTATAGATCCAGGTGATGGATTATTAAAAAAATAAATAAATAAAAATAAAACCTTAGGTGTTTTATATTGGTTCAGTTTTAGTGTTATCAGTGTGTCATAAAACCGTGCTGTGTGATGTGTTTCAGATCAGAGCTCTCAGCTGCAGCCAGTCACCAACAGGTTTCCACATAAGTGTAAGGGAAGTGACATATACCGGAATTCATTAAACTCTTCATTAAACATTTGTACTTTTACTATTTTTTAATATCTTATTATTATCAATTTAATCTTGTACAATCATTTATTGAAGCTACAGTATATAATGTTTACACTGAGTTAAGTCATGTTTTTGTGTCAGCTGTTTGGTTTCCTGTGAAAAATGAACAAACAGAAAAACAAAAATATTCCTGAATGAATTTGCATGTGAAATTGTGTTTATCTATTCTCAAACACATTCAATTCACATTTGCATCATGATTACCATCTCTTACCACAAGACATGGAGATGTCATGGACACAGCTAAAAATGTACCAAATCAAACCATGAAGCCTCAGTTGTACATTCATCAAACTCTGAGTGGAAATCACTGCAGAGAAATAATGTCAATAAAACTATTCAAACCACACTGGACAACTGTCTAATCACAACAATTGTCTCATATAAGATAAAGTAACAGGTCAGTGCAAGTGTCACAAAACCTGAATGACTCAAAATAACACAATTACACAGATACAGTAAAGATGTTTACATAATTTAATGTTCATTGTTCAATTCATATGTTTTTTGATTTTTACAAATTAAAATTAACCACTGAAACATCTTCATTTCCTTATTTCTGCATTTTTTAGAAGCAATTACAGTTTTGACTCTTCTGGGGAAAGTCTCTTCAAACTTCTCATACATGGATTTGGATAAGTTATCCCTTTCTTCCCAGCAGATCCTTTCAAGCAGATTAAATGGGAGGCATCTGTAAATTCTGTTAGGTCTCTCCACAGCTGTTGTATGTGTCTAAGTCCAGGTAATTGAAGGATTCAGTCAGAGACATGTTTAGCAGCTCCTCCATCATTGTCATGGCTATATACTTCAGATCATGGTCACGCTGAAAGGTGTTTTAGCTGCATTCATCCTTCCCTTAATTTTGCAGTCTCCCTACACCTTGTCACTGAGATGCAACACCATAGCATGATGCTGCCAACACCATGCTTCACCATTGAAACTGTATAAGCCAGCTGTTGAGCAATGCTGTGTTCACAAGACATATTGTTTAGTGTTCTGCCAAAATGTATAAATTAAGCTTAATTAAACCAGAGGATATTATTGCTTGTGCTCTCCTATAGATGCCTTTGGAAAATTCAATGCAGGCTTTTCCTTTCTTTCTGCAATCAACTCTTGACAGTCAATCTGAACCATGAGTATCTGCCAACTGTCAGTGACATTATACTGATGCATTGGTTTCAGCTTTTGCCTGCAGTAATTGCTGGTTGGTGTAAACTTAATTTCTACCACACTTATAGTTTCTTTCCAGATGCATAAAATTAAACTGGCTGTGTGACTATAATAAATCCAGCAGTTGTATCTGTTTGTGGGTGGATAGAGTCCAAAAAAAAAATTTTTGTTTAATGTCACTATTATTTATTTAATTTTACTGTTATGTTGTAATCTAATTACATTTATTTTCAGTTATTCCAAGTATTTTCTTGTATCTCAAGCGATACTATGAATATTAATATAAATTAATCCCTTTTCTCATTTGACATTCTTACAACATGCTAATATACCTGCTCTGTGTAGAAACAACAGAGGTAACACCAGACTGCCGAGGACACTAATCCATATATTACACATGGCCATAACACATATATCAATCTGTGCATTTGAGTCATACAGCACAACCCAAATCAGATTCCAAGCACACCTCAAGACCAGCACTCCCAGTATGGCCACAATGGTGTAGAATGCCTTCTGCTTTGATTGGTCAACCCTCTCCTGGTCCCTGCCTTGTTTCCCTGGGCCTGGACGAACAAGAACACAGAGGACAGCAAGGCAGCAGAAGAAGATGATGATTAAAGAGGAAATTAACAAGCACAACATCGTTATTATGGATATGCTGTTCACTGTGATCAGAATTGACCCGCCAATGCAAAGCAGCCAAATGCAGCTTATGCTAATATTTCTTATTCTGATTCCTCTCTCAGTTTTCAGGCTCAGGTAGGTGATGGGATGAACGACAGCTAAATAGTGCTCCAGACAGGTCAGGACATGAAAGAATGTCTCTCCGTACCAGGTGAAACCGAAGAGATGTATCCCCACTTTTAATAACAGTAATTGATTCATGTAGATACCACAACAACAGAGGATGCATCCAAATATAAAAATCATCTCCATGGTGGCCAAGTGGTAGGTGAAGCTGTCAGAGTGACTAGTTGCTGCTCTGGAGGTTGGGCGCTGTTGCCGCCATTGTTGGACACCAAGGTAGAGGACAAGGCTACAGAGTGGGATAAGAAGGATGATGTTGATGAAGGTGAAAGTGGTGAAGACAGAGGAGATTGGCTTGGCAATGAGGCAATCCAGTCCAAGAGGAAAGGACGTGATGGACAGAAGAAGGGAATTGGAAGATGCAGAAGAGTTTAATGACATGTCTAGAGGAGAAACATACAAGGCAGTTTAATGGAAAAGTTCATAAATTATATTCTATTGCTTCTTCTTCTTCTTCTTTTCTTTTAGTTTTCTTATCTAAAAGTCAAAGTATAAAGCCTTCTGCATTTTGTATATATATCAAAACATCCCCTGACACAAATCTGTGTTTTGAACTAGATTAACTACAGAAATTTAATAATCTAATCAATCAATCCATTAGATTTTGATCTTTGTTTTTGAAAGAAAGTGACAATAAAATAAATATTACCTATAAAGTATGAAACTCTATTCAGGCTTGCAAAACATTTTAAAAGCTCCTGAAGCAGTAAATAAACTATTTTCAAACACCCAACACAACTTTATAATATCTACGCCATGTGTTTTATTAGACAGGTCCTGCCAGTTAAATACACCAAACAGTCAAAGTTAATGCTTTCACCATATATCACACAATTGTATGTATGTTTCTATAGTTTCTGTAATTAATGTGTTAAAGATGTGTTACAGTAAAACAAAATATAAAAATATATTGTGTCAATACATAATGTTTAATTTATCAACCTTTTTTCACAATACTGTGGATTTAAGAAGTAATAAGAACACCCACCTGTTCTGTGTTTGCTGCGTCTCCTATATGCAGACCCACATCCGGAGATTCGCTGCATGCTTCAGTCCAAGCAAGACAAATTCAAATGTTTTATTTGCATGAAAACACATGAAAGTTTGACAGACTGACTGACAGTTTCTTATTTACGTTGACACAATTCTCAAATGAGAAAAGCATTTTTCAAAATAATTGTCAGTCATTGTCAATAATAAACATTAGTTGATTATTTTTTTGTGCACAACAGAGTAGAATTTCTCAATCATACCTGCAAATTTAATTGTTTTGGTACATGTGAGCAAAAGACTACAATTCTTTAGATCTACACAAAAATCATTCTCAGGGGTACTGTCAAATTTTCATAGCTTAAAAACATTCTCCCTCATCGTTTGAGCATCACGCTGCAAAATGAACCTCACTTATCAAAATCTGTCACATGGAAAATGCTATCCATTTATCCACCACTGCATGGTTGTGCCAAGCAATGTGATTTTCCCCCTGGTGCTGGTGTTTTGTTGTTGTTTTCTTTCATTTTAATGGTATTTTGTTGTTTTGATTATATTTTTCGATAAAGATGTAATTTGTAGCATTAATAATGTAACATGTGACTATCATGGTGAAAAAGCATCTATACACTTTGACCAGTATGGGTCAAACAACATTAACTGAGACTAGGGTTGGTATATAAATTAAATATTCTGTTTCACTTTTTACCTTTTGCAAACATGCAATCAAGTTTTGATGAACCACTGAAGTGAATTGCACTTACAGTTCCGAGAAAGTTACCTGTTTCAAAAGATAAACTGAAACGATTGAGAAAACTGTAAAAAGGTGCCTCATAAACTGTTTCTCGACATATTTATTTTTCAACAAGATTAGTTTATTTTATTGGTCAATTATGACTGACAGAATTCAAATGATATATCAACAACGTCTGGTGTTTATCCAAATGACGCAGAGCTGTTAACCATGTGCGGTGGGCATTTTTGTAACCATGGTTGTGTTGTTGTTGTGTCACACATCCAGATGCAGCTCAGTAAAACAATCTAATCTCATGCTAATAAAAATTTGTTTATGGGTATTTGTAGAACAAATAAACTCGACTGGGGATGTTTATCTGAGTAATTTATTTCTAATGTGAATCTATATGTCTATATACAGTATGTTATTTATTTGTTTATTTATCACTATCCCCACTAGCTTCCACAGTAGCAATTGCTAATCTTCCTGGGGTCCACGCCTTTAAAATATATTCTTATTAAAGAGAAATGGTAATATATATAAGTAAATGCAAAAGTATAAATAATATTTATTGTATTAAATACAACAGCCACACAAACATTATTACATATTCCAATAAATAATGATAAACCATGAATTTCCTGCATTGGACCATGATGTCCAGAGTCCATAAGTGTGAGCACAGAGCAAACTGGTGACCAACATCTTTTAACGGCAGATGCAGTATTGATCTAACCAATTTAGATATGATTTCGTTGATATGGCTACAGTTGTAGAAGAAGAACGTTGTCCACACTGTTGTGGATTAAGGAGAAGTGTATGATATTAAAAAGTAATAATAACACCAACCTTATCTGTATTTCTTCTGATAAGTTAAGCTCACATTTCAATATATTTAATTTCCATAAAAAAACATTGTGACAAGGACAGACTGACTGCCACATTAATCAATCATTTACAATATAGGATCAAATGATTATTATAACAACATATAACATAATTTATGTGCACATTTCATAGAAATACTCACATACACAGAACCTGCAGTACTTAATAACATATGTTTAATGCATTTATACTGCAGACCACCACTTGTGTCCAGCTAAAGTTAGTCAAGAAATTTTAAATTGATCCCCCCATGAAACTAGTACGACTCTCAAACATTTTCAATAGTATATCAATGCAACTGTAATTTATTCCATTATGATGAACAGTTGACTGAATTCAAACTGTATGTCAACAAAGTCTGGTGTGTATTTAAATCGGAGAGTTATTAACTGTTTGAGCATTTGTCTATGCAATGTTGAGCTGTTCTGCAGCTGCAGTTTGGTAAAACAATCTAATATAATGTTAATAATTCTGTTAAGGACCAATTCTGGACAAAGTGGTATAATGTAGCATGAGTTAAAGAGCAAATGTGATATTACGTATATTATTGCATAGTAGCTAAAGTAAATTGTCGCATAACCCATTAATTGAGGTTTTTCTCACTGTCTTTCTATCTGAATGACACATTTTAAATTGTATTTAATTTCTAATATGTTTTGGCCTGTGGTAATCTAATCTGAGATTCAGGTTGATATAATCTAGTCTGTTCTGTCTCTACCTTTATTCAGCCTTGTACCAACAGGATGTTAATTTTCCGCCCCGTGGAGAAAAAGCACACAGATAACTGGGCAGAAAGAGCAAGAATTTGAACACATTCATCACTGTCATGCACCACTGCCAAGGCTTTTAGCATGATGTTACAGTAAATACAGTAGAACCCCCCCCACACTCCAAAAAACACTATCACAATAAAATAAAATCTCCTTTGCTTTTCTCTGGCTCTGACTTTTTAAAAAGCATTAGAAACAAAAAGATATCAGAAGAAGAGAGACCATCCATTTAGTTGGATGCAGAGACAATGGAAGTAAGATTTGAAGTCAAACTAGTTAAAGGATAAGGAAATCTTATTTATAAAAGCTGTAGTTTATCTAATATCAACACTAATACCTTACACCAAACATAAGTGTGGCACATGAACTTCTGTCACTTTTCATGTATGTCAGATTGCCTGGACTTGGACACTGTTCTTTCAAACCGTTCTCATTCCCACGATGTTCCAGTTTGACATTTTGTCATGCCGTATGATAACTAACCACACCTTATGATCGTTTCCTATCTGTGCATTTTACACTTTAAGGAAATGATATTGTAAAAAAGTTTATTTTGGATTCTAATAAAAGCAAAATGTCACAAACTGCAATAGAAACAAACAGACATAACAAAAGTCAAACTTCTGCTGCTCTGAAGAGATAAAAACTGCACAGACAAATCACAGTGGGACTGAAGTTTAAGGCAGCACAGGGACAGAAAGTTAAGAGATAAAGAGAGAGATGAATCGTTTTGAGATGGGAAACGGGTGAAGTGAATCAGGTGACTGAGGATAAAGGGCAAAGCAAAAGACTGAGGACCTCTGGTGGCTGAAATGGAGATGACAGGAGCTGACACAGGAATGAACTGTTACTTTGTTTGTGGTCTCGCTGGCAAACAATCTTTTTATATCTCATCGTGTTGTGTCCTCTTCATCTGCAAGTGAAAACTACTGCCACTATAGTGGACACATTTTATTCATTTAATTCACATTATAATTTAGCATTTTATGTTTGTTTTTACTCAATATTTGGACAAATGTTGCCTACAGTCATTCTACCACATACGTCCACACATAACAATGTTTAAACAGTATTAGCACAATTGGGTCAAAATGTCCAGTATTTGATTTTGACCAAATATTTTCAAAACTAATGACAGTCACATCAGTCTTCGTCGCGTTTTGTTTAAAAATCTGAACAGCACATTTGCCTAATTATAAGTATAATGTATCAGTGTTTAAATAAGACACTGCTAATGACTTTGTCACATGCACAAACCCCATCACACGCAAACAAAATGAAAAAGAAACTCACTGACACTCCTTTCACAAAAACTGCAATGTGTTGTTATATACTAAACTATACAGCAAATTCTTTTATTTTAAGAAATGACACACAGTTATAGCTGCACATATTTAATAAACAGTTTTTTCTTTTACTTTGGCTCAACTTTCTAATAAGAAAAGCTGCACCAATTACATCACGAGGAAAAAACTTGATGTTAAAAAATACACTCTCCAGAACAAGACAGGCAGGATGTCAATGAAAATGAGAAGTTATGTTGTTTTTCATTCAATCATTTATTTCATTTTAAGCAAAATACAACCAAATCAAATGGAAACAGACGTACAGCACAAACATAGATGCCTTCAGAACAACTATCAATGCAAATGAATGCAAATTCAGCCAAGCACGAGAAATTCTGTGCACTCAATGAACAATCAATCAATGTCCCTGAACATCTCACAGGGCAGAGGTTGTAGCATTCACATCTATTGCAAGTTCAGAAAAAAGATAACAATAACATGCATCATATTTTTTGTCAAATTAAGCTGTAAATTAGTAATTTTAGGCCACAACTTGAAACAACCATTGAACCTCTGGAGTAAATAAAGGCAGCAAGCATGTTAAACAACCACTGAGGTTCCTATTCTGCTGAAAACAAAGACAAAGACAAAATATGACATCCTATTTCATTCCTCAAATTATATGAGAGAGACATATTTGTCATATTTCCATACCATTTTTTAATATGGTCTTCAGTTATTTGTATTTTGCTATCTTTGCAGACACTCAGGAGACGGTGGGGCTTACACAAAGTCAAAGGAGGCAGAACAACAATGGAATAAACCAAAAGGTGACAAGAACACTGAGGAAAAAGCACTTTTACCAGGACATGGTATCATTAAAGTCTCTTTTTTCTTAGTCAAAATAATTAAACAAAGGAAATTATACTCAAAGGTAGGAATTTTTCAACATGAGCAACAACGGAACTGAACAGGCCATAGATAAATAGCACTGAACAAACCAGGAGGGTGCTTGTGTCGGCATTTTAGATTTAGTAGTAAAGACAGACTACTGGTCATTAATCCCTACGAGCAGTGATGCTGAATGGAAGTGAGAGGTCTGGGCAAAGCCCTGGACGGCAGTTTTGACTTTTCATCACATCATCTTGTGTCCTCTACTTCTACAATAGTTTAATGGCACTAAATGAGATATTATTGGCACCAACTGATGAACGTATCGGCACAAGAGCGGATAGAAATGTGCGTGAATCCAGATTTTATTTTTCACAGATTATTTCAGACTTAGGCCTCTGAATTTCTCTGACATTTAGATGAAACCTGCCTAATGTCTGTCAGTCTAGCACTTTGGTACAGAATGTAATGGGTAGAATGACATAACATTAAGCACAAGCATGCTTGCGATATAACAGTTTAAGTTAATTTTCATCTCTTGCCATTACAAGGTCAGAGTTTCAGTTTTCTAAAGACATTCACATCAGCCCCATCTCTGTGTTTGAGAAATGGAGCAATATATTTGCCTACTGACATTGAAAGTATAAAGTATCAATAGATACAGTAAGAAGACTTCTAATGACTTCATGACATGCAAAATGTTGACTCTCTCTCGCTCTCTCTGTCTCTCATACACACACACACACACACATACAACAAAAGCATAAATACTGCAGGTACTCAGAATAGACACCAGACCTTTGCAGCCTAGTTTGGAGAAACATCACATAAGAGTCCAGAAGAAATTCTACTGGAAGGTAAGTTGTTGTATTTAATTTAGATGATCAAAAGATTGATATACTGTAAGAAGAAAGTTCAAAATTCCAACGTTTATTTGCCATGTACAACTTGATAATAACATAAATATAAACAAACATAATAAACAGTAGCAGATATCACCTATGTGATCAACCAAAGTTTGAGAGCTAATTATAAAAATAAATAGATCTTTTTCTTCTTCCACACTTTAACCTTTCACTTTGGTAGAGGTTCATATCAGTCTCATCATGTTTTTACCTCATCTCTGTATTTCTGTGAATTTGAATCTTTTGTAAGGTGCTGTAATGGGCCCAAGGATCAGCACTAACCCAACAGGATGGGATGATTCCTAGGTCGGCCAGGGTCTTTCTGTTTGGATTTGGCATGTTCTCCCCGTGTTTGTCTGCCTCCCCAGTCCAAAGACATGCATTCAGGTTAATTGGATAAGCAGTAATCAATCTGGTTTAAAATCTAATAAATCCTCTTCAAAGTCCACCATCCAAAATAAGAAATCCAGAACAGAAGAAGGTCTAAAGCCAGATAACAATGTTCTGAGATCCGGTTTCCGATTCCGGACAGAGGCCAGAAGTCAGGTTTAGGAGATCGAGTCAGACTGGCAGGTTCAAATACCAGGAGTTTATTCAGATCAGGTAACAGCCTGGAGTATCTTCTGTAGAGCGAAACAGACAATGCGACAGAGAAACAGTGTTACAGGGCTAATATGGCAGAAGGCAGCATCTTCCCCAAACCAAAAGTCGGGCTCAGCAAAAATGAATTGAGATAGTAATCAACCCAAACCAGGCGTTAGAGAGGATTGTGACATTCTCGCTGCTGGTGAGGTTTGCGTCTTTTGATATGGTCAGGATATTTTTGCACCACATTGTTTTGTGTGTGTGTTGGTTATGCCCAATGTTTGTGTGGTTCCCTCTGTTTGTTTTCCCCTCGTTTCTCAGATTCAAAATGCCTTCTCCCATAGACAGCTTCCTCTCATTGACAACAATTACAGCATTCACAGTTTATCTCAAGGATAAAACCAAGGTTTTATGGGTTTAGAACCCATAATTGTTACACGATCCAGTACTTCTCCTTACTCAAAATTTGTCATCTGATACAAAAGGTGCTGTTTTCTGTGTCGTGTACACAGCATCAAATATAAGCTGACGTTCTGAACCATCAATCATCTCATATGTATCTCTTGATCTTAAACCCAAATTGTGTAAAAACAATTTAGCCTTTCTATTTGTAGTGAATTCTAATACTATTATTGTAATATGTATTTATTTAGTGATACAATTCTCTTTTTTCTCTCGATTATTCTTTAATTATTTTTTATGTAGTTTTGTTTTATCCACCTTACGTTAATGTTCTGTTTCTCTTCTCTCTTCTTCTTTTTTCTTTTACCTTTCATTCAAACAGACATGTCTGCCCACTCCCGGTCATCCTCCAATGTCTCCTTTCTTCCACCTCACCTCTCCTCCACTAATTCCTCTTTCAGCACTGGCACACCCATGTGTTTTCAGTACAGTTCTACCTTTCTCATTTTTAACTCGTTCGCTGTCACCAACATCCTCGTCCTTCTCCCTCTCTGCATCCTCATCCTCTACCTGGGTCTCCAGCGACGGTGGAAGCGGCGATCGACAGCATCAACGAGTCACTCTGATATTTTCACGTACCACATGGTGGCCATAGATATGATCGGCATCTTTGGGTGTGGTTCCTATTGTTGTGGTGTCCTGGCCAGTGTGCCATTGCTGATGATGCTCGGTTTGCAGTTTTTCCAAGTCACCTCAAATGTTGAAATCTTCGTACACATTATCACCTGTGTGGAGCGCCACCTGGCTGTCGTTCACCCGATCGTCTACCAGCGTTTAAAGAACAGGGGAGAAGTCATAATCAGGAATCTCACTGTTGCGTCCTTCTGGCTGCTTTTTCTTGGATTTTTTTGTTTGAATTTGTTATCAAATTTTAGTACTTTCTCAACTTTGTTCATCTTGGTTCTCTCCATACTTGTTGTCTGTTTCTGCAACTTTTCTGTTCTCCGTGCTCTGACTCGTCCTGGACCAGGAGAGCAGGCGGGGCAGAGGGTTGACCAAGTAAAGATGAGGGCATTTCACACAATCATGGTCATAATGGGAGCTCTTCTGATGAGGTTTGGAGGGCATCTGCTTGTTGTTGTGATTTACTCATCTGAACTGAGTGAGTATCTCAGGTGTACTGTGCTGGTGTCAGGAGTCTGGTTCTGTCTGCCCAGCAGTTTGGTGTTACCCCTGTTGTTTCTACACAGAGCAGGAAAACTGTCATGCTGTAAAGCAACGATGGCTCAAGAGAAGGATAAAAGTACAATGTCCCAAATTCATTCTGATTAAAGTGTGTGACGACAGGCTGCAGCTCAATAGTTAACACGTTTTAGTTTACTGTAATAGCTACAGTATTTAGTCTTTGCCTCTAAATTAACTTCAGATCATATATTATTTTCAGGCCAAATTAAAGTTTTCATAACCATAATCTATCCTGAGAGCAGAATTGAACCTGTTTCAGCTATTCAGCTTCCGTAGAACATTGTGAGAACAAGCACTTGTGCTTGTTTTATAACTGCAGGTGAAGTAACTGAAAAGGCAGAGAAGGAGAGATGTTGTTATTTTGTGTGCTTTCTTATTTCACTTCTGAGGCTCAAAATTATTAAACAGCATATGTGTAGCTGATGACTGATGATGCACCAGTTATATTATTATTGTGTTTATTCACTTTATGTCATAAAAATACACACTATATTGTATTTATTTTTCGTCGGTAATGACTCTCTGCAGTGGCAAATTATTTCTGAACTGTATTTTTTTTCCAATATTGACAATAGAGAATTTAAATCAAGCATCATTGCTTTTTGTATCAAATGCAGCATCTCAGTTTTGATGTGATGATTTTTATTCTGTAATGGTGTTTAGTGGTGTTGGTGTAAAGTATAATCATGCTCCACAAGTGTGCCTTCATTAAAATCCAACTATTATATGATCAGCATTACGATCATTTTTGATAAATTGTTTGTGTATGTCACAAGTGTCCACACCCTAGTGTATCTTTTAGGTAACAGGATGGTGCTTAGTTACACAGCTGCCCGGAGTGTTGTGCAAAACTCAGCCTGTGGTCAGATCTGCATACGTTTTTATGTGGAAAGAATTTTTGCCTAACAGAAGTAACAATATAATTTCTTATCATATGTTTTGCAAAGGGGAAAAGGTCAACATTCACTTCTGCTATCTCTCATTAGCATATGCAAATGCAGAGGACAATGCACAAACACACACTGTTAAATTTACTTGGAGTTGATACACACAAGGGAAAGGTAGAATCAAAGGCTGCTGGAAAGGTGAGTGTCTTTTTGTTTTGACAAGGTTGGTACAAATAAACAGATAAAACAGATTTTTTAATGTAAAAAAGCCACAATGTCTCTTTGGAATGATTCAAGTTTTCTTATTCATTTTGGCTCAGTTCTCAAATAAGAAAAACTACAATTACAGTTCTCTACAAATCTGCACCCTTGTGTATGATCTATATTTGTATATGTCTCTCTGTCAGACAAACAACACTGAGAGGATATCAACGAAAAATGTATAGTTTATAGTTTATTTATAGTTATATAGCCTATACTGTACAAAGGTTTTACTAGACAGGTTTTTTTCATTTTCATGTGATTTTTTTCTTTGTTTTGATTTAGCTTTTCTGGAAAGATTACATTTTGTGACAATCATACAATACAGTAATATCTATACATTTTAACCAGTTTGGCTCAAATGATAAGAAAACAATTCATTCATTTTGGTAAAACTGGCCAATTTACAGTTTTTCTCATTAGCTTTAGCTCAATGCTTTAGATTGAGTTTTTTTTTTAGAATAATTAGAACCACTTTCATTTAACTATTAGTACTACTAAAAGTCTCCTAAAACATTAGATTTACATAAAAAAGGGAGTTTTGTCTCATTTAAATTGGCCAGTGCCACCAAAATGAAAAGTAGGTGTAATATTGTTTGAACCATACTGGTCAAACGTTTTTCCACCGTGCAGCATTCGTGTGTGATAAACCATGTGTAAGTGGCAGTTTTTGAGTGAAAGGGAAAAAAATGTAAGACTAGGTTTTGAAACAAATGATAATGTTTTGGGAAACTTATAACTTATTTCATGAACCATTAAACTATTGTAACAATTGTACTTATAATGCTTAGAAAAAAAAATTGAGAAAAACTATAAGAGAAGACAGAACAATGTTTTTTAGAGCCTTTAAGGACATACTTCACCTGTCAGACTGTAATTTTGTTTCTTTTTGTTTGTTTTTCTCTGTATCTATTACTTTTTCATTGTCTTTTGTTTCTTCTACTTTCTCAACCAGCCATGTCAGTGAACATCTATTTCTCTCCCTCCTCTAATTTCTCACTTGATTCAACTCCCACCTCCTCATTAAACATCTCATCCTTCTCATGCTTTGAGCTTACAGTTACTACTCACATGTTTATGGCATTAAGTGCATCCTACGTGGTCTTTTTCCTCCCTCTCTCCATCTTCATTTTCTATCTGAGTCTGCAGCAATGTCGGAAACAGCGCACCGGCTCGGCTGTGAAGACCAGCAACTCGGATGTGTTTACCTACAACATTATTGCCATGGAGTTTATTGGCATATTGGGGGGCTTCTTATTCTGTTATGGCTGCTACACTAACCAGTCACAGATTAAGATGGTGGGGAGTTATAGCTACAATGTGGTCACACCTGGAGAGATGCTATTTCACACTCTCACGAGTGTGGAGCGCTACCTGGCTGTCATTCATCCAGTCATCTACCTGAATTTGAGAAAAGCAGGAGCAGTGAGACTTAGAAATATCAGCACTGTGTTCATTTGGGTTGTGTCCTCTGGATGCGTGGTGTTAAGAGCTCTGTGCGGCCTCATATTTACCTCAACCCTTCTGACCATTCTTACCATCATTTCTGTCATCGTTACTTCCTTCTGCAGCCTCTACATTCTCTGTGCTCTAATTCGCCCAGGCCCAGGAGAAGCGGGTGGGAACAGGGAGAGGGTGGACCAATCGAAGAAGCGGGCGTTTCAAACCATCACAATCATAACAGGAGCTCTGCTGTTGAAGCTTGGGGGAGATCTGCTTTGTATTTTAGTGGAGGTGACGGGAGCACCGAGCGGCAATGCCACTTGCGCAGCACTGATAATTGGGAGGGCCTCGTCCATTCCCTGCAGTTATGTTATGCCACTGCTGTTTTTACATCGGGCAGGAAAACTGTCATGGTGCAAACACAACACTGAAACACTGAACACTGAACACTGAATCAGGACATGTATCAGAGTAGAGAAGAAGTAGCCTATGATAAATTTAAGTAACTTAGATTATAAAATCAGTTAATGAGATTGCTTTATTACTGATAAATAAGTGTCTCTCAAACTACTCTCTCTAACATTTGAGTATTCAAAGCTTGAGCTCGCCATAAAGAAAGATGAACACAACATGCCTTTGGAACTTAGGACTAATGATTGTTGATACTGTGTCTCATTTACAGAACCAACAATGTATTTCTTATCAATGTGATGCTATAAAATGTAAATTCTTCTGTTCAGTGAAGTTTTTAGAGTCAAGATGATCTTAACTTGAGTGTTAAAACAAATCAGGATTTTCATCATGAGGCATATTATAACAAAAGTACATAAAATGGCTAAGTGCAGGTAATATTAACACAGAGATACAGAAGTGCTCTGGTCCTAATGGGACTCATTTTACTAAGCTCCTGTTTTAGGTTACTGCTTATTTTACTCTTGTCAAACATCTTCTTTAGTGAATAGATGTAGGGAAGAATAGACAGACCTTTTTCTCCCCTAAGCTAGCGGTGCACTTACTGTTAACAACGCAGTTGGTGCCGAGGTTCAGTACGTTGCCTGTGCACGTCTCCCAGAATTAACATGAATTACCCACTGGGGGCAGTGTCCCAGCAGACAGTTACTGGTATTGGTGGAAGGGCAAGTACACTGACATATTTATAAGCCTTTATCTCTGCCATGACAAAAAGTACATTAAAAGAGTGAGCTATTGAACTTGGGCACAACTACATGCATCTTTACGATGTCACTAAGCCACTACATGGTGACAAATTAGCTCCTCTCTACCCCCGTGTGGCTGAACTCTTTAAACCGTCCAAACTATGCAAGGAAGTAGGGGAACAATGGTGCAGATGGCGCAGCCCTAACTGACATATATACGTTGGTCTACAGCAAGTATACCACTAGCTTTAGTGTGAAATATACATTCATTCACTGTATGTAAGAGAATTTATTGAATTCAAGTGACTTGTTTGGTTAACTTTAATGAAGGTATATGTTTACATTGAGTTGATCCACTGTTCTGTGCATCACTTTTTTTTTACATTGCTCCATATTTAAGCTGAACATTTTCTCTGTGTTTATACTGGTAACTGCCATGGCTTGCATAAGAAATTTGAGAGTAAAGCATTTAATAAAAATACAAACTGCAGAAAAATAAAATGTATTTGTGACTGTGCTTAGAAGTTATATTTTTGTTTGTTCGTGTGTTACATCTGTTAATTGCAGTTATGATCATTTCTTTTTTATAGTTTTTTTCTTTTTTTCTGCCATCATGAGGATCATCATCACTATAGAGTGCCCAGTCTTCAATATGTAAAGAGAAGCAATTCTAAACAACAGTTTCCAAAGTCTGTCAAATCATCACATCTGAGGTTAAGTCTTTATCAAATAAAGCTTCTTTGTAAATAAAACAAGTAAAACCACTTTGCACAGCTCTTTGATTTAGAATATTTATTCAAGATTAAGTAACACACAGCATTTTAAAAGGAAATTGATGACCAGGATGAACAGTAACTTGAATTAATTAAAAATGGCATAATTGATTATCATGACAATAACAATTTTTATTTTGATAAATATGTAAATGTTTTTTAATATTTAGATTAATATCAGATACCATGTGATTCATAATTTATTCATAAATAAGAAACTAAAAAAACACATGCAAGCAATTTTAAGTCCTAAGGGTATTTTTCTTGCTAAAAGACACAAATCTGTCTAACAGTAACGTCAACTTCATCTAATATTTGAAAACATTAATAATGCAATATTTCAATGTAGATCTGCTATTTAACTAACCAGTGAACTGTTAAACCATATAGACCCATTTATTTAATAACATTTTAATTAATGTATTTATTTTTTGTATAGATGGGGCAAAATAACCCTCTGAATATGTAAGCTAACACTAGCTGTTTTCTTTACCTAACAAGTTATAGTTTTACACCTACACTGCCCATGCATACATAATAATCTAATCCTTAATCTGTCTGCAACAGGCTATAGTTCCAGTTCTCTGTAGGAACAACAGAGGTAACACCAGGCTGCTGGGCAGATTAATCCAGACATCTGTTACAGTCCACACACACTTGTTAAGCATGCCATGGAGGACAGAGTGCACCGACCAAACCAGATTCCAAGCACACCTCAACATCAGCACTCCCAGTATGGCCTTGATAGTGTAGAGTGCCCTCTGCTTTGACTGGTCAATCCTCTCCCGGTTCTTGCCTTGCTCAAGTGGACCGGGACGAAGCAGGGTGCAGAGAACAGAGAGGTTGCAGAAGGAGATGATGACTACTGAGGCAATCAAGAGGAAGACATCCACAACGTAAGTACTGATTCCTAAAGCCACCAGGCAAGTCAGTCCAAAGCAAAGCAGCCAAATGCAGCCAATGCCTGTGTTTCTGATCGTGATCCATCTCTCATTCCTCAGACTCAGGAAGGTGATGGGATAAACAACAGCCAGGTAGTGTTCCACACAGGTGAGAATATGAAAAAGTGTCTCGCCATACCAGGAGACAGAGAAAAGACAGTACCAAACCTTTAACATATTAACATCAGTCCTGTAGATACCACAACAACAGATGACGGTTCCGAACACATTAATTAGTTCCATTACGGCCAAGTGGTAGGTGAAGTTATCAGAATGAGTTGCTGTTGGCAGAATGGGGGAGGAACTTTGTTGCAAGCACCGCTGGAGACCATGGTAGAACACAAGGATGCAAAGTGGAAGGAGGAGGAGGACGTTAGTGATGGTGAAAGTGAAGAAGACCCAAGAGTGTGGTTCAAAGACGAGGCAGTACAAATGAAAAGGTGTGGCGTTGATGGGGGAAAGAGAAAAGGAGTCATTGGAGAAGGAGGAAAGGTTTGAGGACATGTCTGGAAGACAAAAAGACAAAAAAAAAACATATAAATTCCACTTCTGGCTCCCTCTTTTCTTGTTTTTATCCCCATTTTATAAATTAAAGAATTTACTTACTGAATTTATTCTAATCTGGGTAAAGGCTCTAAGGACAT
>OMLM01020316.1:0-30584 GCA_900302695.1 Helostoma temminkii | reverse complement strand
TGTGCCTGAATATTGTGTATTGTAGCTCGCTGCTGCCTCTACCAAATTAAATTCAAATCAGTTTTATTTGCTTAAAAATCCTATGTGAAAATGATAGATCGACAAATTAATAACCAGTGGAAAGGTGAGCTGTTACTTTAAAAGATAAAATGGAAACTAAGACATTTTTTGTATACATATAACACTTTTGTTAATATTTATTTGAATGCAATAATTGTATAGAGTATAGTATTATATAATTGCAGTACCTTTAACAGGAATAGCCTTAATTAATCGTTTCCTGTATGAGTTTATCAGTCTCTGACGTCATGGAAAAATTTTGGTCACTCCTTTTTTACAACATTGCTTCGGTTTATTGAGGGTTTTAAGAATTTGATTATACACAGCTCTTCTCATGTCCTAGTACAGCATTTCTATTGGGTTGAGGTCTGGACTTTGATTGGACCATTTGAAAACCGTGATTATTTCATTTTTCAGCTATTGTGATGCAGATTTAGTGGTGTGCTTCAGGACATCTTCCTGTTGCTTGACCCATTTTCAACCAAGCTTTAGCTGTCAGACCATTGGCCTCACATTTGCCTCTACAATACTCATATGGGTATGAGGCGTTTTTGCTGTTTGGTTTTCACTGAACTTGGCATTAAGGCCAAACAACTGTACATATAGGACATATTGCTCATATGCAGTTTTGTAAACCTCAGTCGTGCTTTCATCTTCTTTTAAGACAGTAGAAGCTTTCTCTGGAAACTATTCAAAAAATATATACTTGTTCAGTCTTTTTCTAATTGTGCTGTCATGGGCTTTGACCTTAACTGTGCTCAGTGAGGCCTTTAGGGTCTGAGATGTAACTCTCGGGTGTATTGTATTTCTCTGTGCACAGCCTGACCTTGGAGGGAAGGTGCTGGGGGCGACAACACCTGGGAAGACTGGCAACTGTCTTGAATGATATCCGCTTATGAATAATCTTTCTCACTGTAGAGCTTTGGACTCTTTTTGGAAATGGTTTTACAACCTTTTTCTGCCACTTTCCCCTGGACCTTGATAAAACAGCAGAGAGCAGAAGAGCTGCAGAAGGAGACGATGAATAAGGAGGGAAACCTGAGGCATAATTCTACAATTAAATACATGTCATCCTATTGTCTGAGTTTTCTGTCCAAAGCAAGGTAGCAAAATGCATCAAATGCTGATATTTCTGATCATGACCCTTCTCTCTGTTTTCAGGCTTAGGTTCAGGGTTCAGGCACTCACAGTTCTGGGTTACGGTCAAAGTCACTTCATACACATCTGTATTAAAATTTAACCCATTTTAACACAATCTGTCTACAACCAAATTTACAGTGCCTTGCAAAAGTTTATATACCCATTGAACTTTTTCCACATTTTGTCACATTACAACCACATACTAAAATGCAATTTACTGGGATTTTAACACAACAACACAAAGTGTCGCATAATCATGAAATGGAAGAGGAAAAATGATACGTGATGTTCAAGATTTTTTACAAATTAAAAACTGAAGGGTTGTTGCCCTTCTAACAATGGCTTTGTTGTTGTCACTCTTCCATAAAAGCCACATTTGTGTGGTGAATGTGATATAAAAAGTTAGATCAGCAAGATGTAGCAGGGAGAGCATTTGCTAATTGGCAACATGTCACTGAGACGTCAGCATTCATTCAAAACATTTGTACGATGAATCAAAACCGTTCTGCATGAGCTTTGTAGGAACTTATTTATTTGGGTTATTTATTACTCTATTTTACTGTGTAATGTGAAAAACAATGCTGCCATCAAAAATAGCTTGTGTGAAAAAGTTTGTGTGTGTGTGTGTACACTGTGTACACGAACAATTATGCGATACTTTGTGTTGGTCTATCACATAAAATCCTATCAAAATACATGTAAGTTTGTAGTTGTAACGTGACAAAATGTGGAAAAGTTCAGGGCGTATGAATACTTTTGCAAGGCACTGTATAAGCATAAAGTCCAATAGTGTTTAAAATGCATTTTTTAATGAGTAGCTGATTCAGATGCATTGTGGTGTACTTTTGTACATGCTTATTACTTATTAAAGAATTTGAAGTGCTATTTCTACTTCTAGTTGAGTCATTTTTAGACAAGCACTTACCCTTGAATTTGTCTTTTCTAAACTTCTGTGGTGATCATTACTGATAAAGGTCATTCAATTGGGTGAAAACATTTTAACCCTTTACTGTCCTGTTCAACCGTTTCACATTTTGAGTCTCTGTATTTTATAAATTTTTTATTTAATGCGCTGAACTTCATTGAGCCATCTGTATCACTCATGTATGTTATGCTAAAATAACATACTTTAACATAGAGTACATTATTTAGTATTTATATGTATATATTTTGTATATGTATATGTGCACTGTATACAGTACATAATGCAAAGAACGATGCAAAGATGCAAAGATGCAAAGAAAAACCTTTTCCATTGTTTTTTTTATTGATGATGTTAAAGTGTTAACAGCTGGGATGTTTACATAATTTGCTGAAGCATTAAACGTAGTAAGGGACAGGAACAATGCAGGACTGCGTGTATTCTTATTTACTTTATTTAATTAGGTAGTCTCAATGAAATCATAATCTCTTTATCAAGAGAGATCTGACAACAAAAATATCCAGTCATAAAAGGACAATCAACAATAACAAACACAGGTTAAACATCACAGCTCGCTTCCAAATACAATTTTGATCAAGTTAAAGGTTGAAGAAAGTATTGTAAATGCTTTATATTAGATTGTTGTGTGTAAAGAATAGAAGAATAATCTAATGTTTCTATCTCTAATGAAATTCACTTTTTTTATGCTTTAATAAAACCTTCTGTAATCTGATCTGAAGGTGTTTTGATATAACCCAAATAAAAATATCTATAATCTAATACAGCAAAATTAAATTGTAACCTATTAATTTCTGCCATGCAATCCTGTGATGCCACAATAGTTTAATACTCACAAGCCATAACTGTCTACCTCCTGTTCGTTTGGTCATTTTAGAGGTAGACAAGTCACTGTCTCAAATTATGTGACTTTAAACAAAAAAGACACTCAGGCTTTATTATTATTATGTCCAATACTTGCACAAAAACATTTAATCATCAAAAGGTTTCTTCTTCATTCATTTAAAATGTCTTTTAGGCTTAATAATAATAATTATAATAATAATAATGCAATTTCCAGAACAAATAAATTAGCTTAAAGATAAATGATTATGGCATTAATTCTTCTAATTAAAATTTAAAAATTGCATATCGAATCTGCAAAATGTTTAATACAACCTGGCACTAAGTAGCAAACACAAGAGTTATTGATCAGCTGCTAAAAACAGGTATTAGGTTAAAATAAGTCATGACACTGGCTAATGATCACCCCACACATCTACCTCAACTATATAAGCTTTGTAGTCTCCAATCGTTACTCGTTCTCCAGTATGTATATGTATAATTATTGCAGCCACTACAGATCACCTTTGTGATTCGAGAATTGTATCAATGATATGCAGAATAATTATGACAGTAACAGCTCATAAATGTCAATTAATAGGATGAGAATAGTCAAAATGGTTGGGATGTTTAAACAGGGAACTGCTTGTTAATGTGTTAGCAAATTAGCATGTTACACATAACCCAAGTGGCAAAAATATCCGTTAAGGCTGCATCAGGTAATCTACCTGTTGTTTGTAACTCATTGGCTTAGTTTATGTACATAGCATTTAATCATTACTCATTTGATGTTGTTATTACCACAGGTCAACATTCCCGTTTTGTGTATAAACAGCAAAGGTAACACCATACTGCCGGGAAGACTAATCCAGACTCCATCCAAGGTGGACATACAATCATTAGTCCATCCATTCAATATAGACTGCAAAGACCAGACCAGATTAGAAATACACCTCAACAACAGCACTGCCAGTATAGCCACAATGGTGTAGAAAGCCCTCTTCTTTGATTCGTCTACCTTCATCTTGTCTCTGCCTTGATCCCCTGGGCCTGGACTAATCAGGACATAGAGAACAGAAAGGCTGCAGAAGGAGTTGATGATTACAGAAATAATCAAGAGGCATGTATCCATAACTAAGTACATGTTTCCCATGACCATCAGACTTGTCCATCCAAAGCAAATTAGCCAAATGCTAAAAGTCATGATATTTCTAATCCTGATCCATTTTTCTTTTCTTAGGCTCAAGTAGGTGATGGGATGAACAACAGCCAAGTAGTGCTCCACACAGGTCAGAACATGAAATATTGTCTCTCCATACCAGGTGATGCAGAAAATATAGTACCACACCCATAACATTCGTGAATCTTTCATGTAGATACCACAACAACAGATGATGCACCCAATGATATAAACTATCTCCATGGCAACTAAATGGTAGGTGAAGCTGTCAGAATGACTCTTTGTTGCAGAGGAGTGTGGTTGCCACCATTGTAGGAGGCCATGGTGGAGGACGAGGATGCAGAGAGGGAGGAGAAGGACAATTATGATGATGGTGAAAATGGTGAAAATCAAGGAACCTGGCATGGGGATTAAACACTGTAGCTCGAAAAAGTAACTGGAGTTGGTAGAAGAGTTTGCTGACATCTCTGGAAAACAAAATAAGACATGGCTGTGAAATGAAATATAATTTTGATTTAGGGTTATACAAGCATAAACTGATTCAACTAAACTGATTATTCCTAAGCTTTAAATACATTCTTCCAGGACTGGAACAATGCATTCAAGTATAACAATTTCATATAACAATTTTTCATTTCTAGGTATTGAAAATGTTATTTTTAGATTGTGGACAGTGGTAAAAAAAAACATTCTTTGAAGGCTCACATTCTTACTGCCAAATATACATTATATGTCATTACAACTTATATTAAGCAATGGTTAGTGTTCCCCAATTTATGTATATGTTTTCTGTCAAATAAATTGAGTCTTAAGGTTTCTAGGATCTTCCTCCATTGTCCATTTATCCATTATCCTAACTGTGTTTCCTGCTAAGGATTGGAATGGCCAATCCCAGCTATTTGACAGGAAGCAAGGTACATCCTGGACAGTTTGATATGTAGAGACATATAGACATGTGAAGGGAATTGGCCAACCATGTGGATTTGAACCCAGGCCCTTCTTACTGCTGAAGAACAGCGCTAACCACTACACCACTATGCTAACCCAGTTGTGTCAACAATAAGTAAATTATCATTATTTGTTGTTAGAGAGGTGCCCTGTTAAAGTTTCTGTATAGTTTAGCAGCTGTTAGCTCCTTGTAAATTTCAACCACAACATAGGAAATAATATGGATTAATTATACTGTAAAAAAGGAAAAACACCAACCTTATCAGTATATCTTTCTCAGCTTGTTTTGTCTATATCTCCTCTCTGTGGACTCCTGTTCCTGAGGATTTGCTCATTATATATTGGCTACTTATTGCAGCCCTATGCTGTGGCTGTAACATATATTCAAATTCAGATGTTTAAATTTGCATAATAAACAGCATGACAATGACAGAGCTACTGGCAAATGAATAACAAATTGAGTAAGTTAAAAAGTAAAGCAAGATTTTCCTCATTTGGCTCTGATAGCCAAACTTTTTAAATGTAATCTTTCTAAAAAGGAGGTATTTGTAGAAAACATGGCGAAGATTGAAAAATCAATGCTGAGGGAATACAATATTTCATCACACCAAAAAGGCAAAACAATAGTCCCCAGGATACTATCGAAAGCCAGAGAGGTCATAATTTGCCTCCCTGCAATTCGGTTTATAAAACTTACTTACTACAATACAGCAAATTAAATGTCACTTGCCATTTATGAATGCCGCTCATTCTGCCGTAACACCATGTGTACCAGCACAGAGCATGCTGTCAGCTGTCATGCCGACTGTCTTCTCAGCACACTGTGTAAATGAATGCTGTCCTGCACAGCATCTTTTTACGCCAGTATAATCGCCAATGCACATCAGATTCAGATTTGTCACATGTGCTTATGGATGCATGGCATGGCAGCCTCTGTCGTGCAGCATGTTGTGTTGTTTTCATAAAACTTGTACTGTAACTGCAGCTTAATGAAATACAGTTTCAGTTAATCAGTTTTTGATTATTTTTTTTCTCACAATAATACATAGGACAAAAATATGTCATCCTGCTTTCCATTTGAATATAAAGAGCAGAGTTATTACTCTATATTGGTCATGAAGATGATAGTAGCAAGTAAGTAAAGTAGTACGTAATTAAAAGTTAAATTAACCACTGCCTGCCACGTTAATTTGTTTGTATGTCGCGCATCATTTTATGAAAATCCTGTCATCACCAGTCTGACCAGCATAGACAGGTGAGCTACAGGCTTTCGTGTGAGCTCTGATGTCACATGTCACTGTCTTGTCACAGGTTCAAAAGCTGAACACAAAATAATACCAGAGGTCTCTGACATGATTTGAATGTAAGTTGGAACTGGCATAGAACTCTTATTTTGAACTGCTTAAATTAATACAGCGAAACAGGACAGAGCACAGTGTTTACTTTTCCTGCTGCCAAACATGACCATTACTGCTACTGTCTTACTGCAATGCAAATGATTTTAGAACTTTGTCTCTGTCATGTGATAACTGGTAGAATATGAATGCTGAAACTAGTATCATGCTTACCTTTAACTAAAATAACACATTTATACATTTCATATAGTTTGGTAACACAGTAGGAGTTGTGTGAATTTGAATTCTGCATATTCAAAAGGGAGACTGCCAGTTTGTATTTTAAAAATAACATCCTTGAGTTTAAATTAGTAAAAGTGTTTTATTTTTAATCTGTTAAAGGTCTCCTATTATGCACTTTTTAAAGTAATTTTTATACATTTATATGGCTTATATAGTTACATTTTCCTGTTTGGTAGAATTTAACAGACTAGTAATGGGCTATAATGGCAATTTTGAAATTGCAGACACCTAGAATGAATACAGTGGATATTTGCAGGCATTTAAAATTCTCCACAGGTCTTGAACTTACAAAAGCTTGGATTAGGTCAGGTTTTACTTTCCAAATCTTGTAGTCAAGCAACCCCCTGATACTAATATTTTCCTCAGATGCTTATTTGAGGGAAATATTGCAAATATGAATCTATTTGACCTGAAATTTTTTCCCAGCTAAGACAAATTTTATAGCATGTTGTACTACCATATCATACAGTCCTGTTATAATCTAAAGTGGTATGAGCTTTTTTGATTTAATAATAGTAAAAACCTAATTTGATATTTGTCACTTTTATTTAATCCCTGCCCTTATTCAGTTTTGCACACACAACAACTGTGTAGTTTCTCTGTCCTGACCAAACTAAACTAACCAAACCAAACTAAATCTTTTGCACAGTAATGATTCAGTTAATAGACTAATTAAAGTGAAGATCACTGTATCAGTTTCCAGATCTCACAGAATTCCCACACTGGACTGCACAGTATGTGTGTATGAGCTCCATGTCACCTCCAGAATGTAGGTCTATGTGGTAATGAAATATACCCCCCTTCAAAGCAGCTAGACATCTTTATAGGTTATATAAAAAAGTCCTGTGCCACACCTATATCAAGAATCAAGAATCTTTATTGTCATTATGTAGTCAATGTTCACCAGTCACATGCAGATGCAGTCAGCAAGACTTGGTGTGTGGGTGTGGATGTGTGCTATTTTAACCACCCAGGCCAGGTTCTTCCTGTCCTGTGTTGTGCAGCTGCCATACCAATTCACCATACTGAGACCATAGCAATAGTGATAATAGCAGCTCATGCAAAGTTTATTCTATAAGTGCAGTCATGCTCAGCCTCTTATGCAAACTAAAACATATTGCTAATTATATGTAAATATAGCACTGTTCTACTCTAACTAACAGCGTCCCTGGTTCATTTAACAATAACAAAAAATAATTATGGTACGCTATGTAATTTACCTACAATATTTTTTTACTTACAACATTTAATTTTGTTTGGAAAGGCACTATACCTCTAATCACAACTTAACTTAAATTGACCAAATACATTTTAAAGAGGCAGCAACAGACTCTCACTCTGTATTTCTGCAATGCTGATCCAAAGACATACTCTCACTGACCCATACACTTTATTTGGCACACCTGCACAGTACAATTATATCACTGCTCTGCCATGATTTCTGCTTTACAAAGTTATAATTTCTCAGTTATGAAGTTGAAACTGAAATGTGATAATTCTGCTGCATGATTATTATTCATATTTATCATGAATCACATTTCTTTAAAATCACAGTGAGACAAGAATATGACAGAACAGTGTGTCTGTTTAAATGTTTATTATACTGCCCTTAATATCCAATCAGGACATCATTTTAGTAATTTTACTTGTAACTTTTACTTTTCTAATGCAGTTGCAATTCCTATTATCCCTACTTTAATATTTTCTTGTGTTATATGATATATATATATATATATATGTGTGTGTGTGTGTGTGTGTGTGTTTGCATACATTGCAACTATTCATCCCCTCAAAGTTAATACTACAGTATGTAGAGCCTTTGGTATGTATGGTATGAGCTTAGCAAATCTAGCCACTGGTATTTGTGCCCATTCTTCCAGGCAAACCTGCTCCAGCTCCTTCAAGTTGGATTGGTTCCTCTGATGTACAGCAGTCTTTAGTCCGGGCTTTGACTTGGCCATCCCAATACATTTAACAGAACCTCATTCCCAGTCTCAACTCTCAGGCACACTGAAACAGGTTTTCCGTTATATCTAGCACCACCCATTGCTCCTTCAATTCTGACCAGTTTCCCAGTAGCTGCTGATGAAAAACATCTATATTGCATGATGCTGCCATCACCATGGTTCACTGGGTGTGATGAGTGTTGGGTTTGTGCTAGACAGTGTTTTCCTTGATGGCCAGAAAGTTACATTTTAGTCTCATCTGACCACAGTACCTTCTTCCAGACATTTGGGAGGTGTGTTTTGGCTCAAGACGTTCTTATCTGTTTAAAGAAATTTTTCACGCAAGGGCTTTCTCCTGGCCACTCCTCCATAAAGCCCAGCTCGGTGGAGTCTACAGCTAATAGTGGTCCTATGGAAAGACACTCCAGTCTTTGCTGTGAAGCTCTCCAGCTCCTTCTGATTTATTTTTGGTCTTTTAGAAGTTTCTTCCGATTTCTCCTCGCCTGGTCTTTGAGTTTTTGGCAAGTTTACTGTGGTGCCATATTTCTTCCACATTGTTAAGATGGATTTAATGGTGCTTTGTGGGATATTTCAATTTTGGATAGTTTTTGTAACCCAACCCTGAGTTTTACTTACCAAAATTATACTAAAATTTTGTCCGTAACCTGTCTGGGGAGCTTTTTTGGTCATCGTTGTGCTTTTTGCCTGATGCTGCCTTTAGCTCAATGGTGTTGCAGACTCTGGGGCTTTTAGAGCAGGTATATATGTATGCTGACATGTTGTGACACTTAGACTGCAGATAGGTGGACTTAATTTAGCTAATTATATTATTTCTGAAGGTAATTGGTGCATAGTATCAGAGCTTACTATTTTGTGTAGATTTTAGATTTTTGTGTCAAATAAAAATTAATACAAATTCCAGGTTGTAATGCTACAAAATAAGAAAAAAGCAAAGGGGTTAAATACTTTTTTAAGGCACTGTATATTTGTATCTCTAAAACTTTTTTGCATCTCTGCATGCCCACAATGCCTCAGCAATTTAAATTCTAATTCAAATATGTTTTATTTGCATGACAAACCATGTGACAATGGATTGTTCTTATACTTCTTCTGCAATTACCGGGTAGGTATATCCATTGTTCCAGGGTACTTAGAGAGTAAACATGAAACATTCTGCCTGTAAATTAAAGTTTAGTAAATTAAAGCAATGGAAATCCATTCAATAAGTAAATGAATGCTGTAAAATATAACAGTATATAATACAATTAAATGCAAACATTTCAAATTAACATTAAGTATTACAAAATATTAAGATTAATTAAAGTCAAGCCAAACACTAGGTTATTCCTGTACTTCTTCTGCAATTACTGGGTAGGTATATCCATTGTTCCAGAGAGTAAACATGAAACATTCTGCCTGTAAATGAAAGAGGTCACTCTAACCCCTTGCCCCCCCCACACACACAGAAAAACTACAGTTAGCTAGGTGTGAGCTCAAAGACTTTAATTAAAAAATGTAATTGTTTTACCAAGAACTTGTGGACACTTTAAGGACTGTTAAGACAGTACTTACTTTACAATGTATCTTGAATTGGAAATAATTCATTAACTTTAAATAGCTGGTGTTTATTTGAGGATTCCAAAGATGATAAACTTTCAGAAGAGAGGACTGAATACACTGAGTCTTGGTTGTCTGTGTTACATTTCTAAACAAAGAAAAAACAAACATCATTCAATGCTACTAGAAGACATAATCGAGTGCTTCACACAGGCAGATGCATCGTATAGTTGATAAGAAAAGTTTAAGAAAAGTAACCACCAGTCACAATTATCAACCCAGTTTAACACGTATGCAGGACTTTGTCCAGCACTGTCCATTTGAAAGTCAAAAAGTAACACTGCCTGCATATATACGTATGTTATTTCTCCTAATAGGAAATCGCTGTACATAGACTGCACAATTAATTAATGATGTTTAATGACACCTGCATAAACAAATCATGTTGTTAAGGTTAATGTACTGTTTATGAATGCATTCTGACAGGGGGTGCTGAATAGGAAACAAAATTCATTGCAGTATTTTTTTCAGTGGATATTAAAAAACACTGCATTTTGGTGGCTGTAGTTCACCAACACTAATTCCCTGCATAAAAGTCTCTATGTTTAATGGCTGGCTGAAGGAAAATGTGTCAACAGACAACAATGACTCAAGACATCGGCTAGCATTAGCTAACATGTTAATGCAAGTAGATATGTTTGAGCCAAAAAGAAAACATTATCTTTAATCTAAACTTCTAAGCACCTCAAATTTACGTTTCAAACTACATAATGATTTGTAACAGCAAAATCAAACAACAAACTAACCACACCTATATCAACATGTACTTCACCCCTTTCCAGGTCCCTGGTTACACTACTGCCACAGTTCAACATAAAATGCACAACTTTCACAATAATGAGAATAATGAGTTAAGTCTTAACATTTAATGAGCTTGAGAAAACTTGTGCATTTCCCAAGATTTTAGTAAGTTTGGAGTAAGTAATACAATACAAGTTCTGAATTACTTTGAAATACTAGATTTTAACTTTAACCTCTTTTATGATCACTTTTTGAATAAATCTGATAAATACTGCACTTCTCCAGTCACAGCTTTTATTTGAAAGATGTAGGTCGAACAACTGTCAATTATTCTATATGTCGATTATGATATTGTAAGTGGTTGACTTAGCATTAATTAAATATATTCAAATCAAAAGTGCAATGTGAGTGTTTGTCCAATAATAATCACATTACTGAATAGTTTGGTGACACAAAGTTTTTTACAAATTGATTATGTTTAAATTAAAAACAACAACAAAACAACTACTAAACAAATGAAGCTTAATGAAGCCAATGATTTTGAGAAAAGTACTTTAGTCTCAATATTATCTAAGTATTTATAATGTTAATCAATTTGACCTTTTTTTCCCCCATTTAAACCAATGTAATAACAGTTTATACATTTCACTGAAACCTTAAATTTGATCTATAATATTGTCAGACATTTCATGTACTTATCAAAAATTTCCTCCAATCTAATACAGTGTAATTAGCTTTTGACCTAAAGCACTTAAATCCCTGCCGTGCGATCCTGCTATGACACAATTTAATTGCTTCATGTTTTAGTGGTGGAGATTGTACCACCTCAAACTGTGTGAATATAGTAAATCAGTTAGAATATGTACTACCAGTCTAATTTCTGCACACAAATACAATTTTAGTTTACTAAATACTAATTGTCCATGTGCTCAGCACTACAGAGCAAGCCCATTAATGATTCATTTGCAAAGAATACGGCATGGTAGGACCCTACTCCACCTTTAAGTTGGCTCAGTAGGCTGTTATCACATGCCAGACCTTCCTCCTCATGATTACAATACACACTAACTATTTGATTAGGTGTAGGGAAAAATTATGGTTTGGGTTGAAATAACTGCAAACTAATGTCCTAACCTTGACTAGTGGTAAGTGAAGGTTAGTCATGTGAGTGGAGTGGTGGGTGGTTGATTGCAATGCCTGCAATGTTTACATAGACAGCCACTTCTTGCTGCTAAAATATTAGCTAAAATAGATCAATATGACAAGAACATGACATTATTGTGTCTGTTACCTTGAATTACACTTCCCCAGAGTAGCCAAATTATAATTTATTCAATGTTTTTGTCCTTACTTACTAGGTAACTTACTTACTAGGTCACTTCTTACAACAGGCTAACATTCCCGTTTTGTGTAGATACAGCAGAGGTAACACCAGACTGCTGGGGATATTTATCCAGATTGTACTTAAGGTCAACACACATACATTATTCCATCCATTCAACACAAACTGTACAGTACAAACCATAAAAAAAATACACCTCAACAACAGCACTCCCAGTATGGCCACAATAGTGTAGAATGCCCTCTGCTTTGATTGGTGCATCTTCACCTGGTCCTTGCCTTGATCCCCTGGGCCTGGATGAATCAGAACATAGAGAGTGGAAAGGCTGCAGAAGGAGATGATGATTACAGAGGTAATGGAAAGGAAGAAATCCACATTTAAGTAGGTGTTTCCAATCATCAGCAGACATGTAAATCCAAGGCAAAGCAACCAAACACAGCCAGTGATGATATATCTGATCTTGATCCATTTGTCTTTTCTCAGGCTCAAGTAGGTGATGGGATGAACAACAGCCAAGTAGTGCTCCACACAGGTCAGAACATGAAATAATGTCTCTCCATAAAATGCTATGGTGAAAAGATAGGACCACACAATTAACATTGGGAAATAATCTATGTAGATACCACAATAACCAAGGATGCATCCACAGACATTAATCAGTTCCATTGAGACCAAGTGGTAGGTGAAGCTGTTGGAGTGAGTCGTCATTGCTGCTGTGGAGGAGGAGCTTTGTTTCCACCACTGTTGGAGACCATGGTAGAGGATGAAGATGCAGAGAGGGAGGAAAAGGGCAATGACAATGATGGTGAATGTGGTGAAAACCAAACAACCTGGTTTGGGCATGAGGCAGTGCAGCCCTATAAAGTAGTCATGGTTGTCAAAGGAAAGTTGAGGAGAGTTGTTGAAGAAGTCGAAATGTTTGAAATGTCTTACATGACTACGGAGTAGTGGATTCAATTAGAAGATACTGTAGTGACCCGGCGCAATGCATTATGGGGATAATGTTTAATTGTGTTTATTGTGTTCATTGTGTTATGCTGTTATGTTTAGTTTATTGTGTCAGATTACTGTGTGTTTTAAGTTGGTTGTCATGTGTTTTATGGGTAAATGTAGTTCAGCCGACAGCCTTTGTGGGGGTTCTGTTTCTGTGCTGTTCTGCTGTTGTTAAATAAAAGGTGGCATTCTCCACACCAGGAGGTGCTGCCACCAAAAGGACAAACAGCGTGAGTGTCAGCTCCTTTGGCAGACTGCTCAGCCACTCTGGGCCGTGCGGTGTATGGGACACGAGCGTTCTCATTCCGACCACTAGAGGGCGCTGTCAGCCAACGTGCCGTAGTTATACCTGTTCAGTGAGGTAGCCTACGCTCGCGTCACTTTGCGCTCCCCATAGCCCGTTAGCCTTAGCTAGCTAGCTGTAAAGTTAAGCTTAGCATAGCTCTGCTCCAACCCAGCGGTTTGTCAGCTTAGCCAGCCGTTACAATACAATTTAATTATAAAATCATTAAGAACACCAACCTTACCAGTATTTCTTTTTAAGGTGGTTCTCTGTGTGTTTCCAAAGTAAACTCCTACGCCTGAGTACTTATCCACATATATTGTCCTCAATATATGTTGCAGCTGTATGCTGCCACCACAAAGTTAAATTCAAACATATATTTTGCATAAGTCAACATATTTGACAATGACATACTGTCAGGCAAATGAATAGCCAATATTGTTTTTCTATGTGTTTTCTTGTATGTTCACCAAGTGCCTGCATTAGACTTCCTTCAACATAGACACATTATGTTGGGGAACATATGCCAAACAATAATAATAATAATTATTTTAATAACTAAATTTGATAACGGGGCACCACCCTGTTCCCAGAGACCAATAACAAAATGAAACAAATCAGTCTAATTAAAGGAATGAGCTTGGCACTAGCCGTCTTCACTCAACTGATCACAGACAATCACCACTTAAACTATAACAAACTTTAATTAACTGATTCAACACCGATGAACAATCAAAGCTGTTCTAGTTAAACAAGCAAACTAACTTTAAATCATGTATGGGTATTGTGGCTGTCCTAGTGGATGTACATATACCAGAGTGTGTGTATGTGTGTGTGTGTGTGTAATGGTGGCCAAGACAACTGTGCTTGGCTGTGAAAGAATTCCAAAATGGTGGATGGGTCATCTCTCGCCCATTTCTGTGTTTAGGCCAAAAGAACCCAAGATGGTGTCTGAGACAGGCGTCAAAATCAGCTGATTTCAAGACGCGAGAGAAGAGAAGTGAGGGTGGTAAAAGGTGGTCTGCCTGCCTTATACCAGACGTGGCATCATCGGGGCCCGTCGCGTCTCGTCCAATCATAGGGCAGTAATTCCCTTTACCTTTAGGGAAGGGTGCTGTTAGCAGTTTCCTATCAAACCTCCTATCAGGCTGTGTAGGCCACAGTTTACCATCCTTTGTTCAGTCCAGGCACATGGTCATTATGGTGGTAATAAAACTATGTTAAAGAAGGTGTCTGATTCATAAGACCTATCTTTAGAATAAAAATAAACTATTCTGAAGACCAAAAACAAAACAAAAAAACTTTATGTAAATTATGTATGAGAAAAAGCAGAGATAGAGAAATACCACTGTGCTGGGCAGAGAGTTCAGATATTAGCATCACACACTGACATAGTGACATAGCAAAACAGGTGTTCTGGGATACATGCCACAGTTTGATTTGAATAGGCATCACTTTTAGTTACAGTTCATTTGAATTCAGTCAAACCAATGATAAACTAAACTGTTTGTGTTGTCAAATCTGTCAAACTAAACTAAACATTTTTCATGTCATATAATGCAGCAACATTAGTGCTTGGAGGTGTCACTGTTCTGTTTCCTTACAAAAAAGAAGTATAGTGAAGTATACTATTAGTATACTTCTTTTAAACTAAAAATGAGCAAGCAACTTTAAGTTTACTTTTTATGTACTTATCAGAGGGCTACTAGACAAAAAAGTATTACGTATACTTGCTGTAAACTGACAAGTATATAGAAAAGTCTACGTATACTTGACCTATACTTGTATTTATACTTAAGTATGCTGACAAGAATATAAAAAATGCATGTAGCATGCATTTCAGTAGTTTAACTTTATAAACAAACAGCTATTAAGGTTATAAATTAATAATTTGTCACTAATTGTTGTGTGACATGGTGTTTTGCCTTTGAAACAGACTAAGTATGGTCGGCAATTAATTGTTGACTTATAAACTTATAAACTGTTAGTAAGAAGGGTAAGCAGCCAACAGGAGCCGCTACCCAGTAACTTTAGACTTAAAAGTGTAACTTCCACAATTACAGAGCTTTAATGATTGATACAGCTGTGCTTCTGTTCGTCAACATGGTAGGAAGTCTCGCTGCATGAAACAGTTATTCAGAAGAGCACTTTAATCAACTGTGAAGTAGGATTAAGTATGTTATGATCATCTAGAAAGTATACTGTTATTACGTCACTAGTAAACTAACAGTATATTTAGAAGTCTGTAGTATACTTTAAGTATACTTCTATAAACTAAAAAGTGGGCCAATTTAGTCCCACGAAGTATTCAAATATTATACTTGCAAGTATACTAGAAGTACATAGACGTAAGTGTACTTAGGTTTTTACTTTTTTGTAAAGGTTGATACATGGAACAGTAAATTAACCATCTTCAATGAATGAATGTTGAATATGTAATTCTCTGTAGCATATATTTGGACAATGACACAATACGCTGAAAATATAACCGTAAATTGTATAAATAAATACAAGCACGTAAAATTACCATTGAAAAATGTATGTATATACTATGAGAACATCCACAGAATCACCTATAATACAGAAAATGTGAGAATAGACATCATACACACCTTCTGTACCTTCTGTAATATTGGTATTCAAACAAATTGAAATGAAATGCAAAAGAGGACCTGTGGTAGGTCACAGTTCACAGGGCGCTGTTTGTTGGCCTGCCAGTGGCCCATGAGTAACAAAAAGTGGCCACAGTGATTTTTAGTCTGGCCTGCAGAGGGCACAATCAGGCTGTCAGTTTTACTACGCTAACTAATGAGTTTGACTGTAGTTACTAATTTATATTTTTTGCATGTTTCATCCTGCTTTTTTAAAATCACCTATTGTATGCATGCTTCGAGACTGTATCTTTTCTCTTGCTCATCTCCACACAGGATTATTCCAACACCTCCAGAGAGGCAGACCAGAAAAAGCAACATACTCTCTTTATGTACTACTGTATACTACTGTCCACTGCCATGTCTTCTGGAGAAAAAAAGGTGTAACAAGAAAGTGGGAACAAATTATTAATAACTATTGCACATCTACTGTATCTACTGTATCTGTTTTACAAGCGGAGTCACTCTTCTGCTTGTGGTTTTTCTCCATTTTCCTGTGTTAATGCTGTTTTTTGTCTAAGTACAGTATATACAGAGCTGTAAACTGTTCTCACTGAAACATCCTCTGACACAGATACAGAATACAGTTAGTATGTGTTTTGACATTTACTCAGTTTGATGTTTACTCAGTGGTTTCACTCCTTTATCTACTGTAAATGTGGCAGGAGAAGCAGGTGCTTGATTAAAGCGCCACTTACCAACATTTTACATTACCCATTGATTAAATGTCTGTATATAATGTGAAAGGAGTCAGAAGAAGCCAGAATGGACGGTCACCGAAGTCTGCAATTCCCTTCTTGTTCTCAGCTTTAAATGGTCTGTCATGACTCTTTGTTTTGAACTTATTTTGGTTCCCTTCCACCAGTTTCAGGACAGAATAGAATTTTAGAAGTTACCTAGCCAACTTAGTAATGCTTGGAGCAATGCCCTTACCTTGACAAACAGAAAGGCACCCAGCCCACTAGTGGATTCATCACTGCGCCACCCTACCACTCTGTATTATATTTTGTCATAATTTTATATTACATGTACAGCGTTAACATGGTCATTTTATTTACAAAGTAGTTTTAACTACTTTTTCTGTGTAGCTTTTATTAACTTTTCTGTGATTCAGCTTATTTTATTAAATACCCAGTCCATATCGCAGCTTTATAATAAATATTTTCTGTCAAATATTACATTGTCAAAATCTTAAACCTAATTTAAGACTTGCTTTAAGAACTCGCTCCACAATGAAACTGACTTTTATCTGTAAAATCGGTAGTGTCCTTTTAAAGTTTCTTTCAGAGATCTTGTTTTCTTGTCATCGAGACTAAAAATAAACAAACCGCCTTATTAGTGTTTCCTTCCTCTCTCTTCATCTCCCTACTATGAACTTCAGTGAGAATGCGCTCCTTATTTAGTCTACTTCATGCTTTACACTGCCTCCACTAAATTTAATTCAAATGTTTTATTTGCATAGAAACCCCACAGAATGACTGACAAGTAAATACCAACTGACAAATATTAACAATATTAAAAAACACATGGATAGAGGTTGAACATGTACATACTTTTAACACATACACTGAATGTGTCCTACATAAGGACAGAATGTTTCATCATCAGATAAATGTGATCACTGCAACTTTATATTCCCTCGAAAAGCACAAAAGGACCCAAACCATGGCAGCAAAATTGTCTCCACAGCGTGATAGAGCCACTGTTTCCGCTCACTATAGCGGTAAAACGTTCATTGTCCTTTAATTTATCGCCTATCTGTAATAGTGTGTCAGGTAAATTAGTGTGAAAATGTGAGGCACCAGATAAGGTTGCAACTGAAAACTAGATGATTCAATTTCTGAAGAAATTACATGGGAGAGCTGTGACACACAGGACGAGACACTGATAGCTCAAAGCTGCTGACCAATGACAAGTTATTTTCAAGATCACACCCCCCCCCAAAAAAATTAAATAAACGAACAAGAAAAGCAAGAAAAATATTTTTTTTAATTGACATAGACAAGAAGTTGAAAAACAGAAAAAGCAGACATCCTCAAAAAAGTTAAAAATGAAAAGTTGGAAATTAAAAATAGAACAATTAAAGTAAATATTAAAACAAAAGCATTAAAGAAATAACAAAGGTCAAAGGTCATTTGACTAAGTAAAGAGGACGTTAAACCAAAAAAGAAGAGACAGTTCAAGACATAAAGTACAGAAAAAATGTTCAGAGAAGAAAGCAAAAACTATTTTTAACTATTCTGAACATGTTATTTTAACTCTGGATAGAAAATAAGAATGTTCTAGCTAAAAACTTTGAACTCACTCACCCCCCTGGTTGCAGTATTACATATATCTGGATGACATCTAGGGTGTGTGGACACTCTAAGGAGGATTTTGAGGAGTTTCAACAACCATAATAAGATAAGAAGATGTAGTGCTTGAAGGTGACTCGTGTCCATGCATCCATGCAGTCCCCTGCTCACTGCCTAGCATCAGTAGTGGAGTAATTCTAATCCTGCACTAGGCTTAAATATCCTGCATGCAGAAAAATGGTCAGTTCTGTAAAAACTATGGGTCAAGTTGAAAAAACACGACTGGAACACGAACGGTTCGACAAACTGAGTGATATTTTTTTCAAATTCAATAAAATGATGGTTTTATGGTGAGCTAGAAACAGACCTCATCTCTGGTTTGGAGGAGACTCTTCAGACAGAATTTTAAATGGATGCTAATAGGAACTCTCTTGACATTTGGGCATAGGAAACAAAAAATGTAAGGTGTATCACAATGATAAGCCTATCTGCTGAAAGAGGACAAATTTACGTAAATTTTTAGGTATAATGTGTTTATGAAAGATGAAACAAAAAAAGTTGATAAAAGTTGAGAAGAAGATGTGTGGGAGTGACATCACACACTCTAGCTGACCTATTAACGACCTAAAACGGGGTAAATAATAAGAAAAAAGAAAAAGGGGATAACAATAGAGGGGGCTGTTTACACACCACTAATAAAGGCTATGGGTCACATTATGTGCTACCAGTTTACTAATGTGGGATAGTGATTATTACAATTCTTATCGAACAGTATCTTTAGATTTAAAGCCAGGTCTTTACCCTCAAACAGCGAAGTTGTCACAGTCTCTGATTTTCTTTGCTTGTCTGCCCTCTGCATTCCTCCCTGCTCCCTCTGCCATCAGTTAACAATAATCACATGTTGTTTCTCCTTTATAAACAGGTCTGCCAGGCTCACTCCCCTGCCAGATAGTACTACAACTTATCTTTGTTGCACCTATCCAGCATTACGACCTGAATAATTTCTCTCTCTCTGCCTGCTTTGAACCTTGCCTTCAGCTTCGACTCCCATACAGTGAGTTATCCTCTGTCTGTTCTGCTTTTCCTGACCCACCGGAAAACTTACAGTGCCTGACTGTTCCTGCCTGACTCACTCATGTACATGATTCCGGACTGGCTCTGACTATTTTTGTGAATTCTGGCCTGGCTCTGATTATTCCTGTGTTCCCTGCTAAACCTAGTAAACTAATCTGGACTGGTTCTGAATTAAGTTGTCCTTCCAGGTGTGGCTTCCAAAATGGCTGCCACCATGTGGCACACCATGTGCTTGAGCTATAGGTTTTCTAGTAAGGACTGGAGCACTAGGTTGAAAAGCGTGACAAAAATGTGAACACACTTAAAGTGGTATCAACAAGGAAAACACAACAAGGTTTTTCCTGATGAACAAATCCAGAGAAAAGGGATAGGCAAGAGGCATAGTCTAAGGGCAGAACAGGTTTGACGTCCAGTAGATCAGTCAGTACATTAGTACAAATATCCACAATCCAAAATCCAAAGTTAAATGGTCCACCCAAAAGAATCAGTGTAATTAGGGTAGACATTGAGCAGAGAGGGAGGGAAAATGGAACAGACTGAATAGGGAAGAGAGGACAGACAGTTAAAAGGAAAAACAACAAATATGTATAATTTTGTCTACAAAGCTGTCTTTCTTTAGTAGTAATGTAGTAATGGTTATGTTTGCAGATAAAAACAAAGGGTGTCATGAAGACATTTGTACTGTATGGGAAGTAATGACATTTTCTACATCCGGACTCCCTGTTGTCTCTTTCTGGTGACATTAGCTTTTATTATTAATGCTTTGCTGTCAGTACCTATAGAAAGCAAATCAAATGTTAGATGCATGACAGAGACAGCTTGGATGCTTTAAATACATCAGGTTTTCCAATTACAGTTAACTAACTAGTAGTGTGATAATGGAACAAACAACTAAGTATTTGTGGGAATATACAATCCATATGAAATCACTGTAACATGATGGAGGTGTAAGTGCACAAAGCAAAGCCCATCCAAAGAAAAACTTAACATGTCATTGCATAACCATGGACATACAGTATATCGGTGTCAGCGAATATGTATCAAACCTGAGCTTGACAGGATACATAATGAACTTAATGGACTGAGATTAGTAGCTGTAGCTGACTTGAGACACTCTGTTTGCACATGTGTGCTTGGGAAATGATGTGCTCACCTTACTTCAATTACTAATAATGTTATTAAATCTATTAACAATTGCCATCTTAAGATTACCTCCAGTCATTTAATATTGTAGTTCCATAAAGTTATAGAACTTACAAGAAGCAAATTAAAACAAGAATGGTCAAAAAATGAAAGATGGCTAAATTATGCTGCATCAAACCACCAGCAACCTGAAATCTACAAACTTCTAAATTACAAGAGGAATATATAAAAACCATAGTGAGAAATTATTAAGTACTCTTCTAGTATATTAGCAGAAGCATTAAATTATTTAAATATTGAATTTATTAATTTCTTAGTAGTTGCTGATTTGGATTTCCACTTGCTTTCAATATTCATGTCACATTTCCCTTTGCTTTTTTAACCCAGAAAATGAGCATAATAACAACCAGTTTTGTGTTGTTTTTTTGTATGCACATGAAATAGGCAAGGCAATAAGCCTGCCTGATAATTTCCATGACTTTCCTAATCATCAGGCTGAAGTGACATCACTAGGATATTTTGTTCTCTTTTCTCTTGAAAGATCTCTCAGCAGCAAACAAACATTAGCAAACAAACTCTTTCAAGAAGCAACAAATACAACATATGGTATATTTAAGCAATAATGAAGAAATAAGAAAAATAATAAATTACAAAAGAATACCCTAATAATTGGGGTAAAAATCCCACAAGACCACATTCTGGTATACCAAGCAGGTCGACTTTATTTGTATCTTCCGTGATAATTGTCATCATCGTCGCCAGGATCACATCAGTTAACACTGTTACTCCTTCCAGTTCCATTACCTTTAATATCAACACAGACTCCAGTGACATAATATTACCATAAACAGGCCAGTAACAACAGCTATAACCTGGTGTGATATTGACAATCTTATTATCAGTTACATAATAAGTAGCTTAAATACTGAGGACATTTTGCTTGACGGTGCTTAAACAGAAAACCCATTCCTGGCTTTAGACACCACCGTGTAAGACAATAACGCATTGTACTGTATGTGACATTATTGTTTTTACTACACTGTGGTAACAATGCATTTGTTCAACAGCTCACAAGTAATCCAGCGGCATAACATATTTTACAAGAAATCAAATCATAACATGTAATGCAATCATTTGTGCATTGACAGGCCGAGTCAGAATTTGCGGAGGTTCTCCATAATTTTCATAGCTTTATCGTCCAATGTGATACTCAACTAACAATCAGGTGACACAGTAAATGTTTAAACAAGGTGTTATTTGAGCATTTAGTGCATCTCTAAAACGCAGTATAATGACATTTGTTTACTGGACTTCTTATAACTTAACCCTCATAACACAAATAGCCTCAACCCTAACAATGAATGTGTGGAGGTTAAATATAATGACACAAATATATTGCCTTAAACAGGTTTTACTGACACAATGTGGTCACATGGTAACAACATGATTACCAGCATTTGAGTTTAATATACAGTCATCAATTTGGTGCTATGTTCTATTTCCTTTTGTATCCAGTTCAGGACAGTAGCCAGTTAGCAAACAATATACAGCAACACACAGCTGTTCATTATTACAGTGCAATGACAAAGGGCGCTGATTCTGTATCCCGTAGATACAGGGCTCAGGACAGGTGCAATAACTCTCTATTGCTGAAGACTATCTCTTCACTATGTTACATTTGTATCAGTAAAGCCCATTTTTTGTTGGTAAGCGCTTATAGACTCCAAAAATAGGACAAACCTTACAGCTGAAAATACCAAACTTCATGAGGCGTGTCTTAGGCTGGGTCTCATAGCTGTTCGACCTCCTGACCTCTCCTACATCCAAAAATAGGAGCATGTGTGCCTCTGCAGGTTCAGTAGATATGGTAATTTGGCTACTGTGGAACGTGTAACACAGTGGAGAGATAGTCTCTCTGCTCAGAGAACCGAGGTCACAATGTAACCTTGAGTTTGTTTGTTTTTTGCACATTGGGAAAATATTTATTATTATTATTATTATAAAGAACAAGTGTCTGTGGATAATAACAGACATTAATCTTGGCTTCTGTTTTTAGTTCTGAGGGAGACTTATTAATGCACATAAATTCACATTAAAGTGTCTGAGGTCAGTTGTTAAATAACTACCCTGAATCCTGTTTTGGTCAGTCACTTATATAAATATATACAGTGACTGTGTGTGAAACAATCAGTAGATCACATTTTTCTGTTTGTTACCTGACAGTTTGTTGTATCGACATTAGACTAACCAAATGTTTCTGAAAATTTTAACTAAAAATGCAGCTGGAATTCATGTGATTTCAAGTCAAACCAATTTGAGACTTTTTTTTTTAAACAGTTTTTGACAAACTTGATATGATTACTCGACTCCCATAACCACAAGAGAAACAGTAAAAGTATTGACAACAATACATCGGTCATCGTCAAGTGATGATGTTGATAAAAAGATGGAAATCAACATTTTTAAGCACACACTAAAACAATGTGGGCTATATTTGGGTACAAGAAAACAGATGTGCATTTTGGAGTGTTTTTTTTTTTAAATAGAAAATTGTTGATTACAAACCAAACATCCTCTCATTATGAATTTATTTTTTGTTTGTGTCATATAGAGCAACACAGCCACCATGAGTTATACAGTGGAAATGGAGACTCTGTGACAAACTGCAACTTGTGTTTAATGTTAAAACAGTGCTGACAGTAAAATGTCTTATGCTTGTGGTATAAGCTCAGGAAGCTGCTTAGCAAAATATGAGCAACATTGCTTTGCAAGACATTCAATCAGGAAAAATAATAAAACCAGAGAAGACGATAAATGCACAATCACAGCAGATGCTTTTCATCAGCTGCCAAAGACAAATTACCTGGTTTGACATCATTGACTGGGTGTGTGCAAATGTGAAACATGCTTAAGTTGACAGAGAGCAGGACAGCAGCTGTTTCTACCCTGTCTATGTCTCTGTAGGACAGTACCATGTCTGTGCTGTTGAAATATATAAGGGTTTGCTCCCACCTAGTGGACATAAACCCAACCAACCAAACAGAATGTCACAATAGGAGACACATTCTGGGTGGATTTATACACTGCACTCAGTCATTTCGTCGATATAAATAACAATGCAGTAAATCCACCCGTCCGTCACCTCATGTTATGTTTGGTGTAGTACCACAGTTCACTGTCACAGATCATACTATACGCTGTGGGAACTTGCAACAGGCATTTTCTCTGTCATTTTTATTTCTGCTTTGGCATGTTAATGGATTTGTGAAAGACAGCTTGTGTTGACACAGGAATGCAGCATTAACTGAAATCCTGAGCAAAAAAGTTGGCAACGCTGGACATAAAGGCAACATAGGACAGCTTCATGCTTTCAGTGTGTGTGCATGTTTGTGGTAAACCTCTGCATGTGCGGGACTATTATGGGTATTTGATTAATGTCACTCTAGTCTAAAATAAGCTGTTATAATTGTTGCTTTACTGCTGTGACAGAACATGCAAATGTGCATGAGTGTGTGTTTGTGTAAGACATCATGGGCACATAGTTCTCTTGGCACACCTTTTGACACACTCTGACTTAATAAAACACCATATAAATATCCAGTAACAACACATGAGTGAAATACACGTTTCAGTTTAAAAATAAATTACATTTGCAAGCAAATATAACACGAAATCCAAAAGAGTTGGAATATAAAATATACATAATACAGTGATTTGCAAATCTCTTAAACCCATATTCACATATGGTTAGTAGAAGTATGAAAGTGTGTCACAAGAAGAAGAAAATGCAATGTTGGGACAGAGGCAACAAAAAAGGCTGGAAAAGTAAGTGGCACTAACAAGATCTGGAAGAACATTTGGCAACTAATTAGGTTAATTGGTAACAGGTCAGTAAAATGACTGGGTATAAAACGAGCATCTCTCAGAATAAAGGTGGGCAGGGATTCACCACTGTTTTACAATTGCATCTACAAATTGTCAAACAATTTGAATAATGTTCCTCAGTATAAAAATGGAAAGACTTTGAATATATCATCATCTATAGTACATGATATCATAAAAAGATCATAGAATCTCTGTGCCCAAGGGACAAGGATCCAAAGCTCATTTAAGACGATCTGTGGAAAACTGTTCTGTGGTCATGTTTGTCATCAGCGCTCAGCCTGCCTCTCTGATGGTATGGGTCTGCATTAGTGCCTATGGAATGAGCGGCTTGTACATCTGGAATGAGTGCCTTTGATTTCCTATGTTCTATTGTGGATAAAATATAGGTTTATGAGATTTGCTAAGCATTGCATTCTGGTTTATGTAGATTTTGCACATTATCCCAACTTTTTGGAACTGGGGTTGTGTAACTGAGTCCAAGAACCCAACCCACTCCTGAACTAGAAGCTGAGCTGAACTCACTGGACATCTCAAAAAAAAAAAAAGATTAAAAAAAGAAGAAAATAAATAAAATAAATAAATAAAAAATACTAATACAACAGAAAATTCTCAAGAAAAAAAAGGCATTTAGATTTCAGGCATCGCTTAACCTGAAATAATGTCTACTCAAGTATAAAGATGATTTACAAGTGACAAATTATTTCCTTGATTTGTCACTTTTATAATAAGTAAAATGTAAACACAACCAGATTTTAAATTCATTGATTCACATGTCAGTGAACTGGCTACATGAGCAGAATCTTCTGAGCCGTAATATTACAGTTAAAATAACTAAAGTGAGTGATTAGTGATTTTTCAGTTACATTAACAGAAAAGTGTGTTCAGTGGTTTTTTTTTGTTAAAGGACATTAATGGAGACAAAAATATCTACAAGCCAAGAGTCTGAATGATGATTAATAGCTGTAAAAAATAAGTGTCTTAATATCACATTTTCACTCCTGCTGCCTTTCAGTGACTGTTCAAGCAGGTATTCGTCCTTATCCAGTTCTTCAGGCATATAGCAACGCTCGTCCTTGTTGGTGTTTATTTTCTCCCTTCTCTTCCATTAATGATTTTGTCCATTTGTTTTCCAGTCTCCAGTCCAGCTCAGTGTCCCCTTGTGCCACTGAAAATCTGTGAGCCAGAATCAGTGTAAATGTGTGTCAGTGTGTGCGCATGTGTCCCCGTACACCAAACCAGGTTATGCTCTATATTTTCTTTCCAGAAACTTTCGCTGAGGACATTCCTTGCTGTCTGCGGCATCCAAGTTTCTGTTGTTACATGTGTGTCCCTGCGTGTGTTCCTTATCGTGTCCATTAACTATCATTCATAAATTTTATGAAGCATGATTTTCGCTCCATTCCACCAGTTCTATTGAATGTCATTCTGTCAATGTGCTTTTCAGTATCATGTCCAAAGTAAGCAGATAGAGAACGAGGGAGACCCTTCCAAAATCACAAAGCAGCTGAAGTGACCTCTGTAGGACACTACCTGTTTGCAGTGGAGATTAAGAAATGTTCAACTAACTACTCTAACCGCTTCTTGCTACTGTAGCAGGTTCAGTGTGCTTTGTATGTTTTTTATATGCATCTAAGCACTGATGTTTTTTGCTAGTGCCAGCTGCCTGTCCCTGGGCCGAGTTTCCATGAACAGGCCAACTCACAAACTAGGATAAAGAGCTATTCCCTATGGATTCTTGTCTGTGCCCTTGTCTACATGTCTCTAAATTTGTGTTGACTGATCATAGATCACTGCTTTTTGGCACTGCATTTAGAAATGGCAGCCATATTTGCTACACAGCTGCTAGTTGCTCCTGCACAGTAGTTATTATTACAATACATGCATCTCTATGCCAACTAACATATGTTTCAGAGAGCACTGTTACTTTTTTGCAGATGATTCTTCAAGAGGAGGAGGCGGCAGCACGGCAATCGAAGGCCAAACTTACTGTATTCTATCATAGGGCTGGAAATTACTGTGATCGCATAGTGGATTTTGTTGTAAACTGTTATCAGCAATGTTACTGTCTACACTAAAACGTACACAAAAATTAAAAATCAGAATGAGAATGTTTTTCTGTTATACGAATAGCAGGTGAGCTTATAGCTCATGTTTTACTTCCCATGCAGTCCAATACTACGAACATTAATCAGGTAGAGGAGATTTTTCATGCTTAAACATGTACTGTGATATATAGTGTAGTGTTATTTGAGGAAGGTTTTCTGCATAGTCTGACTTTTTTCCTTCATGCTGCTTTGGGTACAAACGTTAATAGTAGGAATGAAAATCACAACCCGTTAGCAATCTCTACGGTCAGTGGGCCTCATGCAAGTGTCACTCATACTCCCATGTATTGTTAAGGTAAGAGAATTTGTGGTGTTCATTTTTTTTATTGGTCTACAGTTGCTGGCCCATCCAACCTGCCAAGTGTTTTGTTGTTGCTATTGTTTTGTGACCTGTTGTTCTTTTCTCTCTTTCTTTCCACTAACCCTAACCGGTCGAGGCAGATGGCCACCCACCCTAAGCCTGGTTCTGCTAGAGGTTTCTTCCTTTCTAAAAAGGGAGCTTTTCCTCTCCACTGTTGCCTAATGCTTGTTCAAGGGGAATTTGTTGGGTTTTTTGTATTATTTTAGTTGTAAGGTCTTAAACATTGTAAAGTGCCTCGAGATGACTTTTGTTGTTAATTGGCACTACATAAATACACTTAAATTCAACTGAATTATATTTAATTGAACTGAATAAAATTCATGAGTGGTCCAGACTTGTCATACTGGTCATGAACAAGCACTTTTATTACAGGAGAAAAATATTTGTATGAAGGCTGATCTGAAAGAATTTGAACTTGAAGATGATAAAGACACTGTTTGAATAAAAATGTACAGGCTATATAACAAACTTAAAGCTAAATTAATATTCTGTTGAGCATGCCGTTATCCATCGCCATAGTTTGCCAGTTTTCTGAGGGTTTTTTTCAGATTTTTGTGATTTTTGGGGGAAAATTTAGGAACTGCCGCTTCTACAGTTTTGTGTTTAAAAAAAAAATGGTTGCATCTTGGTTTTAAGGCTGAAATATTATCTACACCAAATCATGGAGCTTTTTATATATTTAATATATATATGTTATATATTTTTTTTTTAGCATCTAACTTCATGATGCCTAAATGATTCCTTCTTTATTACTGCCATTGTACAGACCAGATCTGGTCAGATCTGTCATTTCTGACAAATGGACTAATAACATGTTCTACTTGTTTTGGGAATTCTACTGCGACTGGCTGACTGCTAAGTTTGTTGAGTTTGCGTTTTCTTGACGCAGACACACAGGATCGCTATGTGGTAAATGGTCTGCACTGATATAGCCCTTTTCTTCAAAGTGCTTTTTACGATGCTTCTCACTGAAACCCTGGACACACACACTCACACACCGACGGAGCAACGTGGGGTTCAGTGTGCTGCCCAAGGACACTTCAACATGGTGGTCAATTATTGGACAAACTGCGCTACCTCCTGAGCCACACGTGTTTTCTTTTTACTCTCATATGAAATTTTGCAAATAGAATTTTTTGACAAATCAAGTGGAACAAGCAGCCTCATATAATCAATTCCATGTTAATGACCAAATCTCTCAAATCTCAAATGTGCTGGCTGAGACAGTTTTAAGAATCTGATGTGGAACACTTGCATAAACAGTATGCAGTAAAATAGACAAAACTTTACAAAAGATTACAAAAAGTGTTCTTGCATGAAGCCCAGTGCCTATTCTGTCTATATCTTAATATCCTATACACATATGGTAAATCCAAATGTACCCATATTCAATAATTCGTTCATTTTCTTCCTCCATGTAGACATATAATAGCAAGAGATCAAAACCTCTAGAATAAAATACTGGGGTTATAAAATCTGATAACATGATATGTGGAGTGAGCTAAGATGAAATCTGATCTCTCGATATTCAGTAGCAGAGAGGTGTATCACATATCCATCGAATAATAAAAAAATATCAAATGGAAAGGAACAGAAATAGAAGATGCTTCACATAACTGCAGTAGTCATGTCTTACAAAAAGAAATGGATGTGCGAGTCAGAATTACACCTCTGCACTTGTAGCTTATGGTTGTTAGTGCAGAGTGGCGTGGCGAAGGAAGGAGAGGTATGGAAGAGGTGATCAAATGCAGAGAGGAGTGCAGAGAGATGCATGACTAGAACAATGTGGTGAGCTGAGAAGCAGAGGAAGCCTTGGCTCCTCCTTTTACTGGGTTTTTTTTTCCTATCAGCTCCATAACAGTAATGGATAGAGAGTGGTGGGAAAGCTAATGGTACAGTGAGTGAGATGGCCGTGAAGAGACAGGGAGAAAATGTAGTTTCTTCTCTTTTATTGGCAATGTAACACTTACTCATTCTAGACCAGCGGTGTACAGTAAATGTTAAAACATTAGTCGCAGGGACCGTTTGAATAAGTTATATGGGGTAACAATTTGAATGTTGAATATATATTCTATTAGATTCTAGGCTACATGTGCTGCTCACAGGGTGTTTTTTTTATCTATGATGATCTTTGTTTTCTCCTCCTCTTCAGTTCACCTTTTTGATAACGTTCTTTTCAGAATCTAAATCAATTATTGATTTTGAGTTTTCTGGTCTGTCGTGGTTTGTGTTGTATCTCATTTTGTTTTCTATTTCTGCTCTGTTTGTGTGACGCTCTCCGGTACGCTCAGATTCTCTCCTCTCCTGCCTCCTGTTTTTGTATTTTACCTTGCTAACAGCTTTACATTGTTTTTCTCCCTCTATTTCTATACTTGTCTATGTCTGTTTCCTCGCTCATATGAAATATTCAGGAATTCTTTACTCTTCCGTTTTTTTTAATAAGCTATATTTTTAGTCCACCTCTGTGGATTTTATTTGAGCAAAACTGTAATTCTCAGAAAACAACACACTAGCACTCAGCCAGTTTCTCGCCATTGCTCCAAGCTGCTATCTTTAGTTACTCCTCCCACTCCTGTTCTTGCATAGATATAACTGAAAATAGTTTTCAGTCTCCCCATCATTCAAATATCCCATCTGTCATCCTCTCTCTCAGACTATCTCTGTGGTAAAGGCTACAACTGCAACAATTGTCTTAACTACAATCATACCTCGTTAAAGCATTCAGCAGATCAGATCTTATCTGCCTCTTCCTGCCCTTTTACAGTGTGCACTCAATTCTCAGCTAACACGTTTCCATTTCTCCAGTCCTATAACCGTACAGTCTCATTTCTTTTCTGCTCTATACCCTCCACTTCTTTCTACTGACACCTTCCTCCTTGGTTCTTCTCCTTGAGCTCATGTTTTCTTGGATGAATTCTTTCTCCTGTGGCTCTGGTTGGTAAACTGTCAACCAGCTCTTTTGTATTAACCTCAGTCTGTCATTTCACTCATTCTTCAGATCTGTCATATCTCATTTTCCCGCATCTGCTTTTTTTCTGTTCATTGCGCTCTTTCATCTCCCTCGGCCTCTGCCCATACGTTCTTCTCTTAATGTGTTGATTTTTCTCACATGTCGTCTCCAGCGTGGCAGCTCTCCTCTCCATGTATAATCAGGACAGGAAAGAAGAATGCATCCTGGTAGGATGGAGGTCGTTCCCTCTCACCCTCCCTCCCTTCGCCTCCTCCTCCGCTCTCTTGTGCTACTTCTGCATCTCTCTCTCTGCATCCACCACTCCTGTCCTCACTTCTCCTCACCTCCACTTCCTGCTCCTCTTCCTCATCATCATCATCCCCTTCCCCTTCTAGTACTCCTCTGGTCTCTTCGTTATCCTGTCTTGAGCCTAACCCGAGAAATCCTCCTCCTCCTCCCCCACCACCACTAC
>OMLM01020314.1:10027-22573 GCA_900302695.1 Helostoma temminkii | reverse complement strand
GTGTGTGTGTGTGTCTGTCTTCCAGTAAACGTGGCTGTAGGGGCTGACATGGTGTTTCCAGGAAGTGCTGACACTTAAAGTCTCTACAGCTGTGTGTCTCTCTGTACATGGGCATGACATATATCTGTCTATATGTTAATCTGATAGCTGTATATTTTGTAAATATTATCTCTTTTTGATGTAGTTTTGTTTTTTGTGTGTCTGTGTATGTGTGTATGAAGGAGAAAAATGAACTTTACAACTGACTATGTTCTGGCACAAGGTTTGCAAAATACACAGAACTGCTGAATTCTGATGCTGATTAATCTGTTTTCTCCTGTCTGTTTTGCCAAATGTCAAATACAGGTGTAATTTCTTGTAGTTGCCACTTTGCCTGTTAATATATTAAAGCAAATTAATTAAATAGTCATATATAGTCAGCATCTCTACCTGACAATAATTAGTCATTACCACTTTTTATCAGCACGATTGATGTGGGTTAGTGAGGTCATTCTCCACTTCCTAGTCTGCTCAGTTGGCAGTCATCTTACGCCAGACCTTTGTCATCAGTCTTTGTCAGCAATAAGCATGGAGCATCCATCTTGACTTCCTTCATTTGGAAACCTCATCACTCCTTAAGTCAGACACCCCAAGCAACTATGTCTGCACTATGTAATGTCTGAACTCATTTGACCTAACAAGACAAAAAGTGACATGACTTAACTTCAACTTTCAAACTCCAGTTTAGGTTCAGTTAGAACATTTAGATAAGAACGAGGATCATAGCTGCAGACATAGAGAAGAGGAAAGAAGTGAGAGTAAAATGTGGGTGTGAGTGTAAACGGGTAGAAATTGAGTTCAGAAAGATGGAAGAGAGTAGAAGAAGAGTGTGAGGCAACAGTCAACTGGAGAAATGTGTGTGTGTGTGTCTCTATTACTGTTCTTTTGTTGTTTTTTTTCTTCAGGTAGACACACTGTCACTTAGTCATAAATAAACTCACTGAAGATACAGTACATTCTGTGTGTGACCTCTGTTGTGTGATAAGTCTCTGCACACAGTCAACAAAGACTGATTGTTAGATGCTGTGCTGCTTTGTTTGTCAGGTTTTGCTTTGTTTGATGTTTGCCACTTGTGTAAATGTAAAGGTTTGCTCCATATTGACACCTTTTCTGTTTTTTAAAACTGAAAATGTTGTGTGCTTGACGATTTTCTTGAAAAATGAAGAAAAACGATAGGTGGGAATCTAACCTAAGTTTAAATAACCTAAATTTAACCTAAATCTAATCCAAAATTAGTTTTATTATAGAGGCAGTGGCACAGATATATTGTCTTCTAAAAGTTTCTAAGCAAGGCTCACCTTTCTAACCAGTGAGAAAATGTCAGTAATGTGCTTTAGTAGTATGATTCTCTGCCTCTTTACTATAATTTGATAGGGACTGATATCTTGAAGGGCTGTGTAGAGTGTGGTTGAGCGTAGCAGATGATAGATGAGTATAACAGAGCAGGGAAGGGGAAGCCTGGGAGGAGCAGAGTGGATTACTTTTTTTTTTTTTTTTAGAACCTTTATAGTCCCACAGTGGGGAAATTCACTTTGGACAGGCTGCCCCTTTGAGGCGCCAAGGGTCAGGGGTTTTGGTGTCTTGTCCAAGGACACCTCAGCATGTAGTCAGGACGGGGAATCGAACCTGCAAACCTTGGGGTTGAAAGATAACTGCCCTACCAATTGAGCTACATGCTGCCCCCATGTTTGACATTTCTGACGTATAACACGTAATACAGAAAATATGAAATTCATTGCTAAGTGACTTATACTATTGCCTGGTGTTGGTGCACTTTGTCTTTTTGTGTTTTCTTATCATGTGCCTATTGCTGTGTAGAATTGCTTTGTTGTCAGGTTATTTACAGAGTCAAATGCTTTGTCCTTCATAGCTGTGTAAAAAAAAAAAAAAAGTTGCAGGTAAATATGATAATCTGGTCTTAGAACACAGTTTCTGTATGGTTGGAAAAACCTTGTTAAACTCAATTTACTCATTCTCAGGTGGTAATTTTTAGTATATGTGTGTGTGGGATGTAGCCAACTGTGTGGGTGTGTTTGACAACAGGACTCTGCTGAAACTGACAGGGGTGTCTGAAATGTGAAACCTCTACCGTCCCCTTCTCACAGATGTGCTTGTGTTTCAGACCAACAAAAGGACAGTCACTTCCTTCTAAACAGTTTGATTGTGTGTGTGATAGCACTGAGCACACAGAACGTCTTTACGCTTGTGTGACATAGCGTGTGTCTCTCTTTTACACTTCCTTGTGTGACTCACCTGTCACACCATGACTCTGCCATCTCTGGGAAGCAGTTTGGTCAAAAGGCCAACAGAGCCTCACGCTCCCAGTCACTCTCTTTTACTTCTGTCTCAGTAGAGCCAACTTTTTCTCTTTCTGTGGGTTGTTTCTTCTTTGTGGATCCATGTTTGTCTGCATCTGCTAAGGATAAGATCCACCAGCAGCTGTGTTGAGGAGAAATCATCAGTATTTTTTCACTGGACTCTTGAGGCTTTGTCTGTGAGTTAACTTTCCCTGTTAATCAGCTGGATTACTACTAATTGTTTTATGTTTTCCATTTTACATCACACGTCTTTTAAATGAACTGGTTTCATTGTACAGTGCAGCACATGTATATACTTTTTTTATACTTCGAAAACTAGAAAACTAGCCCTCACCAAGCTGATCCCTCAGCTTTTTAGTCTTAAATTAGTAGGCTAAGTCTTGGAGAAAAGACATGAATGCAGAGTCCTCTACAATACAAAACTGTTTGATTAAAAAGTAATCATTAAAAGAAGAAAAAACTAGAAAAAAAATAATGAAAGCAGAAGGTCTGCTGTTCAAAAGAATAATAGTTTTCTGTCATTATTAGAAAACTTATTTGCTATCAGTCCTCTGATGGAGAAATAAAATTTGTTTAACTTTTCTTTTTTCCCCACTTGTCTGCAGGAGTGAAATGTATGTGATGCTGTGACACCACTGACAACACAACTCGGTGGGAGGGTTATTGTTGCCACAAACGAACTGTAACGCTGACGAACGAACACATTTCTAACACTTTGAGAAGAAAACAAACAGAGTCGTTTTTTTATGAACATATGTAAAAAGCTACGGAAAATCACACAAACACAGCACATTCAGAATAATGGTGACAAGTTTAGAGCATGTAATACTTCAACTTGAGTAGATGTAGTAGAAGTGCATGTCTGCTTTCAGTTATTGTTAGGCAAATATTTGCACTATTACTCAAGTGGTGAGTTTGTGTACTTTCACCATTTGTATCAAAATGTTTCCTTTAACCACAGCAATCACCATTTCAAACAAACCAGCCGATTCTTCACACTTACTAGTCAAATATGATCTTCTTATTTCAGTCTCATTATATTTGCCATTGTTATGGCTCCAAGATGATCAGATTCCCAATTCCTAAAACCCTTACAGAAAGTTTGTTTAAGAGGCAAAGGACATGAGTTAAATTACTGACAGTAGACTTGTGTGATTACAGAGAGGAAATGCAGTGCAACTTATTGAAGAGTCTATGTGACACTACTAAACAAAAGTCGTGAAACCACCTGTCTCAGCTGATACATATGTGTCTCTGAACTTTGTGAATGTATGTGCAGTATTGCTAAAATCCCCCTTTAAAATAAAATTTGTTTTCAGAGAATATCAGCACATTTCACAAGAGGTTCATTTGAAAGAAAACAAAAAGAAGAAAGATATAAGACTTAGCTTTGCGATACTAAAAATCTAATCAAAGGGCTTTCAAATTAAAAGTCAAATTCTTTTTGGGGGTTGATGTGGGTTGATTTTTATTCTGTGTAGTTCTGACCCAAATATACTCTTCTCATGGGACTGGTCTTGGTCGAGCATTTAGCAGAGCAGGTTAACTTGCTTGTGTGCGCGTGTGTGTGTTTGTGTTGTGGCAAAGCCACTCATTAAAATGTTCCTCTTTGTGTCTCAGCTGTGTGTGTGGGTCATACTGACAAGGAAGAAAGTTGTTCTTTTCTTTCTCAGCATTTATGTGTGAGTCACCGCACTCACACATGCATATACACACACACACACAGACATACACACTGTGGTTTAGTCAGCATTTGTAGATCAAACAGACCGCTCAGTAAAAAATGGAAGTTTTTTTTCCTACTGCAGGCTGGGTTTTAAGCATCTGATTTAAAAAAAAGTCTAATTTACTGCAAACAAAAAACACTAAACAATAACACTGTTACCATTATTAGTCAATCTATGTTGTGCCAGTAATTAATCTGACTTGCTTTTCATCATATATAGAATATGGTAACACATGGTAATAAACGAAGCTTTAACAGAACTGATGCCACAGTTAAAAAAGTTTGTGTATATACTGTATAGCTCCTCCAAACTTAAAATGTAGAACAGAAAATATATGAAAATTCCAGGTAATAAGTTTAAAAGAAGATGCTAGATTAAACAGCAGAATATGATCAAATTTGAGAGGCTACCGTTCAAACGCTCTGTTAATTTTTGACAATGTGCCAAACAAATGCTCCAAATCCATGCAGGCTATGTAAGGTCACCGAGATGTGCAGTCCTACATGTAGTTAAAAAATCCCATGTGTAACATGGCTTCGCAAGACAATTTAATTTAAAACCATCCATCATCCTAACCGCTGTTTCCTGTCAAAGGTCGCGGGGGGTTGAGCCAATCCCAGCTGTCATTGTGTAGAAGGCAGGGAACCACCTGGACAGGTTGCCCATCTATCACAGGGCTGACGTATAGAAAATGTAATTATGCAAAAATTAAAGCTCTTTTAGTTTAGATAGCTGCTAATACTGCAGAAAATTAGCTGATTAGTCACTAACCAGTAATTCAAGTAACTATTTATTAGTTTTAGTTTTTCACTGTCTGTAAAAAAAAAAAAAAGTAGTCATTTGAGGGAATCACATTAGACTCATTCACTGTATTTGAGAAAATATTGTCTGTACTGGAGTTAAGGTATCCCAATCAAGTTTTTTTGACTCCAATCCAAGTGTCTTGATACTGGACATCTACCAGTGCCAATTTTACTTACGATGAGTGTTCATTAAGTATACATATTGGTTGATTTTTCTTGCCCCTTATCGTGTCTGCTTGGCGTTTCATTTGTGCAGGAGCGGCCGGCTGCAGCCAAACTGAAGATGTCTGATAATGGGGAGGTCGAGGACAAGCCCCCTGCTCCTCCCATGAGAAACACCAGCACCATGATTGGCTCCTGCATCAAGGACCCCGTCCCCCTTAACCACAGCTCCAAACCCCTGCCGCCAAACCCGGAGGACAAGAAGAAGAAAGACCGCTCAATCCGATTTATCCTGACTGGAGGAGGCGATAAGAGTGAGTACTGAGACTGCTGCTTGTCAGTGTGTATGACAGATGTTTTTTGTTGTTGTTGTTGTTGTTGTTGTTGTTGTTGTTGTTTTTTAAATTAGAAAATGTAAAAATTCACTGGTGGAAAATACATTTACTCAGGAACACTGTGGCTGGAGTCACATGAAGTGGAAATAATTTTCTGCTTATAACAAGATTATGAGTGAGTGTATTTCCACTCGGTGCTGACGCAAGAAGGCCAAACTCATTCATTTCCATCAGCAGAATAACACTGTAAACATGATTACACTGTTTATGTAATGACTACTGAAACATAGCATGCTATATTTGATGTTCCACCTCAACTAAAGTAAGCTTTTTTAGACTGTAAGAAAATAAATGTTTCTTTACGACCAAAATTTATTTAAAAAAAAAAAAAGTTTATGTTTATCTTGTGTTCAGTAGGTAATACAACATTTTAATATAATTTAATTTAGAGAAACAGTAGTTTTGAACTTGTCCCTGTCTAAGAATTTCCATAGTTGAATCTGATTTGTCAAGTCTTGCCTATTGTTGGCTTAATCCATGATGATGAAGGTACAGAAAAATGTATGATGCAAGTAGTAGCTACAGAAAATCTGTCAAACTGAAACATGTATGTTAAGATGCTGAACTAGTTTGCAGGCAGACACATGAATAAATGACGCTTATTACTGGTCTTTATGAGAGAGAGGGAGATAAAACAGCAGATCATTAATGCACTGGGTAAACCAGGGAGCTGTGAGACTGGGTGCAGCTGTCACATTATAATCTACAATTAATTCTCATTTCATCTACACATTAAGCAGCAAAGACACACTGTTCCTCAACACAAGTCTGTATTTTAATGAGGTGTCCTCTGTACGGTGCCCAGTTTAGTATAGTTAAAATATCCATTCAATGGAGCTTCTCACTACTGTTGTAGTGGTGAAGATAGTTTCCTTAATGGAGAAAGTGCAGAGAGTTGAATTCTGCTGCAGAAAGCAGCTTTGGCATAATAAGACTGGATGGGTGTAAACTGTGCCGCTCAGATAAACAGAATCAGGCTGGGAAAAGTGCAATCAGATCAACTGAGGAGGCTTGAAATGTGTTTCCTGACCGTTGATCGAGCTGTACCTGATAGTAATAAAAAAAGATTTCTCAGCAGCTTATGGTATTTTGATAAAGCCTGGAGAAATTTTAGAAATGTTTTAGACGTTTTAGAAATGAAATGCTGTAAAAAAAAAAGGGGGGGAAAAAGTGTTTCTCAATACTTTTCAGGCAGCTGTTGGGTCATAAATGCATCAGTTTAGTTACGGGTTCACAAAGTAAGATAAAGGCTTTTTTCCATTTTGCTGTGAGCAGCTACAAACTGATTTCATGCTGCACAAGTGACACAAGTTGTTTTCCAGACAACACTGACAAAAACACTGTTTCCAGTGACTGCTCCATAATACTGAACACTTAATATGAAGCAGCAGCACTTGGCATTAACAGTGTACAGCTGCTACTGGAATGTCAACAATAGAAAAAGGTGAATGATGCTCAAACCCTTGAAGGTCAAAAATCTACTTCTTAGTCATTATTATACATTTATATGGCTTTCAGGTGTTTGTAGAGACATATAGTCTAGTCTGGATTTCCCCCCTATAACATATCATATAGGGGAGCAGTGATATAGGCCCAGCATAGTTGTTACCTTGTTGCATAGGAGCAGCAGGTCTGCTGTCACTCCTATTCTGCTCCAGTCTCTGGAAAGTAGAAGGAAAAGCTGCCGACTGTTTTATTGTAACCAGGGAGCTTCAATACTACATCCATATGCTGTATTTCCTATGTTGTTCAGTCTACAGACAATATGAAGATATATATACATTATATCAAATGAAAAATACCACGTGACTGATGGTGTCACAGTGTCAAGGTGCTTCATTTATTTTGAGAGTTTTGAAAGCTTTGCAGCTAAGCTAGACAGAATGCATGGTAGCAGGTAATGTCATTAAAGTTATAGTATTATTTAATAAATAGCATTCTCTGATCACATCATATTATTATTATTATTATTATTATTATTATTATTATTATTAATAAATCAATGGCACCAAATACATTTTATATCTAGGCTTTTTGGACAACACATGATTTAACTTTTTCCTACTGCCCAGTAACATCTACAGTTATGTGCTTTTAATGACTTTTTTCCTGAAAAGTTTTACAGATTTAATAATAACAATCAAAAGTAAATTCCCCCAAATTTCATCATCATCTGGAAATTGTGCGTGTGTGTAGGTTTTTCATTTGCATTCCATGTAGGAAAAATATTTTGCCACTGACAATGAACAATGTATCTGTGACAGTCACAGTAGATTGTCACCATAATTTATGATCATAATGTGTTCAGATGTGTGTGCGGACAGCTAAAGCAGCAGAAACAGTGTTGCACGCTACAGACTCTTCCAGAGCAAATTAATAAATGTTGGTAATCTACAGTTAGAGCCTTATGTTAGCTTATACATAGCAGAGCAATCACACTCCGCTCCAAACATCAGTGTTAGTGTAGTTTCAATACTTAATTGTTTCATGTAACAAGACAATGACAATCCAAACAGTTGGTGGAACAGATTCATGTGTTTAAAGTTTGTTGAACAAAACACAGCACAGTGGTTTATAATAATACAACTCTGCAAAATGTTTCCAGCAGAAACGGTTTCATCTTTGGTCCTGATAGTCTGGAGTAAATGTGTTTTGCTAGACGATGTCATGTTGTGTTGCAGAAAATTGAATCCACTTACAATATTTTTCTGCATGGTGCAGCCCCTGTGGTTCTGCTCCCTCCCGCTTGACACACCTCCCCATTCAAATGAATAAGAGGGGTTCATAATTTTTCATGCATGACAGGTTTGTGTGAATCCAGCTTTAAAGTAACAAAATCTCTCCGCAAGCACCTGCAAAGCTCAACAGTGAACATGCTGTATTTATTTACTGAATCCATACGGTACAAGAGAAGGTCTTGCTCTCAACCCGCCTGTAAATTGGCAATGTGTTGAGCATGTGGCTCGGTTTATAGGGTAGTCATCTGTCAACCCAAGAGTTAGCGGTTTGATTCCCAGTTCTCCCGTGGCAACATGCTGAGGTGTCCTTGGACAAGACACTGAAATCCCTGACACAAAGAATTTCCCAAAGATTAAAGAAGTATTTACTGTGTGGGGATGTTTCTTTCAATTTTAATATTACTTATTATAGTTCATTAAAAGTAGTAAGTTAAAATATAGTTTTAAAAGCTAGCAACTTATTATTTCTGATCATTAGAAAACTCATTTGAGGCTGTCCTGTTTAGTGTCTGGGAGACAGATCAGACGTTTTAGGAGACTGAGTTTGTCCAGAACACATTATTTACAATATGTTGTTTAAAAACAGGGATGAACATGTTCACATGAAAAGCGACAGAAATAGTTGTGTACGACATATAGGGGAAAAAATGTTTGGTCCTTGACTCTTTTCTCATATCTGCACAGATAAGTTATATTTTATTACCTTCTTTACATTTTTTTATGAATGAAGATATCAATGTGTTGTTGGTTAAATACTGAACTGACAAGTATCTGAACAGCAGCTGGTTCTGTATCGAGATACTTTCTCAGTGACACACAGACACTCCCCAAAACAGTCACAGTTTAGCCACGATGCTAGTCTCGCATCATTGTTAGTCATCCCAAGGGGTTGCATGGTTTCCAACATATGGTGTCTCCTTTGATTCTGTTCTTTTCATACCTTTCTGTATTTTTCTTTCCTTTCTTATGTTGTTCTTTATTTCTTGTTACATTTGGTTTAGTTACTGATTATCTCAACTCCTCTTCTGATGCCTTTGAAATAAGCTGAGCTAAGCTCATGAGTATAATTTAGTATATATAGATTAGTATATTCATAGTATATAGAGTATAATTTCTGTGGTTCTATGTTTTCTTTCAGCCTACAAGAAGAAAGAACGTCCAGAAATTTCTCTGCCGTCTGATTTTGAACACACCATCCATGTTGGCTTCGATGCCGTCACCGGCGAGTTTACTGTAAGTTTGTGTATTTGTTTTCCCGTGTGTGTAGTAACTGTCCTGCATTAACTGAAACCAACTGCAGTATGTGTCTACGATGTGTATTTGTGCATCTAGCGTGTTTGCACTACTTTTTAATTGCTTACCAAAGGACCCATATTCATTGTTGCGTGTGATTGTATTGTGTGTGTGTGTGTGTGTGTGTTTTGATACATTCAGTCTTGGCAAATGAACCTTTTTAAATAATCACATTAGACAAAGGCTCCTTGTTTAGCTAACTCACTTGATCCGCCTGACCAAACTCTTTTAGCTGGGAGTTAAACTTGGTGTGCACGTGAGTGTCCATGTGTGCATGCTCGTGTGTGTATGTGTGTGTGTCTGTGTCAATTCCTTTGCTGTAATCTGGGGCATAGTTCCTGCTTCTGATGTCCACATATATACATGTCTATATGCACAGAAACATTTGTCATTTTTGCTCAAATCAAGACAACCTATGTAACAGTAGAACCTAGTGCAGAGATTATGGTTTAACATTAAAGAAAGAAAGGATCTGAATAGTCAGGGGATGACGTTATGGTAGAGGAGTCTGTGTGATGGACTGACCCTGACAGATGAGTAGAGAGAGCTAGAAAACAGAGAGAAATGACCCAGATATGTGACTGAAGTACAAATATTACAAGACTGCCTCTGTAGGACTCTTTAGGCCTGCAACTATGTGTCTGTACTATAAAATACCCAGTGAGAAAGTATGTGAACCTTTTAAAATGACCTGCTTTTTGCATTAATTGGTCATAAAATTTGATCTGATGGTTACATGTACAGACAAACACAGTGTGCTCTAGCTAATGTAGATCTAACCCACACCTCTGCTCTGTAAACACCTGACTCTTCTTATCATTGGCTGAGGCATTCACATATTTTATATCTATATCTATCTATATAGATATAGATAGATAGATAGATAGATATAGTTATAGATATAGTGCACAAAATAAGACGTGTGTGCCTGTTTGTGTTTGCAGGGCATGCCAGAGCAGTGGGCCCGCCTCCTGCAGACGTCCAATATCACCAAGCTGGAGCAGAAGAAGAATCCTCAGGCCGTCCTTGATGTTTTAAAGTTCTACGACTCAAAGGAAACAACCAACAGCCAGAAATACATGAGCTTCACAGGTACAGACAGATGACAAATACACACATGTTGCTCTTTCTTCTTATTGCTTTCTCTTTTAATTTCTCAAATTGTGTTCTTTCCTGCAGATAAAAGTGTAGATGCCTTCAACTCCTCCACCACAACGGTAAAACTACTTCTTTGCATTTTCAGCACACTCGCTAATGTTTCTGTGTCCAGTGTCTCTAATGTAGACACATATGGATTGAGGAAGGTTTTTCTGTACCATTATAGTTTATTGTCACTGCAAAGATCAGCCACACTGACACGGCATCTACAAAAGGTGTAGTGTGACCAGCATGATGGCAGAGTGGCAGCACTGGTGCATCTACACAGGAGGCATTCAGGCTCAGTATAGTGTAGGTCATCTGTGTTTTGAGAGTGCTCACTTCCACATGTAAAACCGCTGGATTGATTGAAACAGAAGCATATCTGTTCCATGAGATGTGTGAAGATGCAGCTTCTGGTTAGAGTTGTCAGCAGAAACTAGTAATATTACTGGTATGTTTCCCAAATAATTTTTTTGTTTACTGATGGAAACAGTCCTGCAAAAATTAAGAGGATATAAATACCACCAACATCAGTTTCACTGACATGTAAAGCTGTAGTCATCTTATTTACACTTGACTGAAGCCAGGTAGCTGGATAGCTGTGCAACGAAAACAAAATGATCTATTCCATCTATTTTTGCTCCTTTTAGTAGTTTAAAATAATTATTAACTACATGAAACACAGATGCTAAAACAAACAAACCCCATTGTTGCTCATGTTCAGAGTTCTTCAAATAAAATCCAACAGGTTTCTTTCTTAAGCTTTCAAGGGAAAATTAGAGAGGAGACTATCTTGAAGGGTAATGGAGCCTGGCTGTAATCTGTGATGGTAACAAGAAATGAAAGGATTAGAATAGGGAGGAGGGAGAGCTTCAGCATGAAACGACCAAGAGCGCCGGAGATGAGGTTTATTCTACAGTTTGCCACGACAGACATAAGATCACGAAATGAAGTGTTAGAGTAGAGAGTAACTGACAGGGTTAGATAAGAGGGAGATGGAAACAGAAAGGTGAGAGAATAAAATTGAAACACAGCAGGATTTAAAGACTGAAGACCATAGGCTCCTTGACTCTTCTTGAGTGTAGTATTCTCTTAGATATTTATAATTCATGATTTTTCTAATTATTTTGATTCCTCTAATGTGGCTTTTGAGTAGTAAATACTGTATATTGTGTTTTTGTTTGCTTACTGTCATATGGCAAATTAAAAAAATGGCATGCATAACAAACCTTATATGATCATTTTTGTGGGTGCTGATTATGTTGTTGGTCAAATCTCAGAAAAGTGCAGCTCCTCATGAACAGGTGATATTTATCAGTACAACATAGTAGTGCACTTAAGTTTGGCGGATACGGCTTGAAACACAAATGTAGCATGAAGAAAGTTGCATGATGATTTCAGTGGAAAAACTATATGATGCTACCACCAGCAACTGGATAACTTGCAAACAGGGTGAAATGGCTAACCTGTCCACAGGTAGTAGAATCTACCTAAAACAATCCACACAAACTTCCTGTTGTTTTGACACTCCTCTTTATGTATGGATCAAACAAACAACATGTAACATGTTAATTAATGAAATTTGGAGGTTATTATATTATCTTTGGACAGAGCCAGGTTGGCTGTTTCTGGATACAATTGTTGGTACCCTTTTGTTAAAGAAAGAAAAGAAGTTAACTTTTAGTAAGTTTTTATTTATTATTCAGTTTCATGTTATCTCAACGAGCATTGTGAGTTTTTCTTTCTTTAACAGAAGCGTCCCAACATTTTTTCTGTGTCTGCAGCTCTTTTAATGCTCTGTCTGAAGCAGAAACCCAATTATAATTCCCAGAAGGTCCAACTATTCTACTAAACACTAAACTACACAGCCAAACAAATTTGGAGCTTCTAGCTGCAGCCGTAACGATTTAGAGAGAAAATTGTACATTACA